>JAEIFP010002231.1:0-242851 GCA_018903935.1 Drosophila insularis
GTCTACAGCCATGAAAGATGCCTTATTTTTACTAGATCCAGAATCTTCGGTCCTGTGTCCGATACCTTTATTCACGTGCCCAAAACCTTGACTCCAACGGACGTAAAATGTGAATTAAGTGTTTACAGAATCTGTCTCAAGTCCCACTGCCATTCATTAGGCGCTCTGAAGCATATATCGCTAGCTCTGTGCCCAAAGCCTTATCTCCAACGACCGTAAAAAGTGCATTGGGCGTCTCAAGTCCTACAGCCATGAAAGCTGCATTATTTGTACTAGAGCCGGTATCTTCAGTCCTGTGTCCGATACCTTGGCTCTTTGAGCTGTAAAACCTTCATTAGGCGCTCTGAAGCAATTATCGTTTTCCCTGTGTCCAAAGCCTTGACTCCAACGACCGTGAAAAGTGCACTGGGTGTTCTAGAGCGGATGTCTCAGGTCCTGCAGCCATGAAAGCTGCATTATTTGTACTAAAGCCGGTATCTTCGGTTCTGTGTCCCATAGAGAGGCTTCTCGAGCCATGAAATCTTCACTAAGCGCTCTGAAGCATATATCGCTAGCGCTGTGCGCAAAGCCTTATCTCCAACGACCGTGAAATGTGCATTGGGTGTTCTAGAGCGGCTGTCACAGGTCCTACAGCCATGAAAGATGCCTTATTTGAGCCAGATATTCTCCTGAACGTCCGATCCTTTAAGTGTTTAAATCAACAGCATTAAAGCCCATTATTTGTACTTAGAGAAGTATCTTCATCTGTGTCTGAATACCTAGGTTTCTCGAGCCCGTGAAATCTTCATTAAGCGCTCTGAAGCATATATCGCTAGCGCTGTGCCCAAAGCCTTGACTCCAACGACCGTAAAATGTGCATTGGGTGTTCTACAGAGTCTGTCTTAAGTCCTACAGCCATGAAAGCTCATTATTTGTACTAGAGCCGGTATCTTCGGTCCTGTGTCCGATACCTTTCTTATGCTCTTGGCAAAGCCTTGACTCCAACTGACGTAAAATGTGCATTAAGTGTTTTACAGCGTTTGTCTCAGGTCCTACAGCCATGAAAGCTGCATTATTTGTACTAGAGCCGGTATCTTCGGTCCTGTGTCCGATAGCTTGGCTTCTCGAGCCATGAAATCTTCACTAAGCGCTCTGAAGCATATATCGCTTGCGCTGTGCGCAAAGCCTTATCTCCAACGACCGTGAAATGTGCATTGGGTGTTCTAGAGCGGCTGTCAAGGTCCTAAGCATGAAATGATTATTTGTAAAAACTTACAAATGAAGTGTTTAAGAGCGGCTGTCTCAGGTTCTACAGCCATGAAAGCTGCCTTATTTGTACTAGAGCCAGTATCTTCGGTCCTGTGTCTGATACCTTGGCTTTTCGAGCCGGGAAATCTTATTAAGCGCTCTGAAGCAAATATCCTAGGCGTGCCCAAAGCCTTGACTCCAACGGACGTAAAATGTGAATTAAGTGTTTTACAGAATCTGTCTCAAGTCCCACATGAAAGCTGCATTATTAGAGCGCTCTGAGCATATATCCTAGCTCTGTGCCCAAAGCCTTAACTCCAACGACCGTAAAATGTGCATTAAGGGTTTTACAGCGGTCTCATGTCCTACAGCCATGAAAGCTGCATTATTTGTACTAGAGCCGGTATCTTCAGTCCTGTGTCCGATACCTTGGTTTTTTGAGCTGTAAAACCTTCATTAGGCGCTCTGAAGCAATTATCGTTTTCCCTGTGTCCAAAGCCTTGACTCCAACGACCGTGAAAAGTGCACTGGGTGTTCTAGAGCGGATGTCTCAGGTCCTACAGCCATGAAAGCTGCATTATTTGTACTAAAGCCGGTATCTTCGGTCCTGTGTCCGATAGAGAGGCGCTGTGGCCTTGACTCCAACGATCGTGAAATGTTCATTAGGCGTTCTGAAGCGGCTGTCATAGGTCCTATCGCATGAAAGCTGATTATTTGTGCCCAAACCGGCCTTAACTCCAACGACCGTGAAATGTGCATTAAGTGTTTTAAAGCGGTCTGTCTCAGGTCTCTACAGCCATGAAAGCTCCATTATTTGTACTAGAGCCGGTATCTTCGGTCCTGTGTCCGATACCTTGGGCTTTTCGAGCCGGGAAATCTTCATTAAGCGCTCTGAAGCAAATATCGCTATCCCTGTGCCCAAAGCCTTGACTCCAACGGACGTAAAATGTGAATTAAGTTTTTACAGAGTCTGTCTCAAGTCCTACTCCATTGATTAAGCTGCCATATTTGTACTAGAGCCGGTAGCTCTGTGCCCAAAGCCTTGACTCCAACTGACCGTAAAAAGTGCATTAAGTGTTTTACAGCGTTTGTCTCAAGTCCTACAGCCATGAAAGCTGCATTATTTGTACTAGAGCCGGTATCTTCGGTCCTGTGTCCGATAGCATGGCTTCTCGAGCCATGAACTCTTCACTAAGCGCTCTGAAGCATAAATCGCTTCGTTTCTGTGCGCAAAGCCTTAACTCCAACGACCGTGAAATGTGCATTGGGTGTTCTAGAGCGGCTGTCACAGGTCCTACAGCCATGAAAGATGCATTATTTGTACTAAGAGCCAGTATCTTCGGTTCTGTGTTAAGTGTTTAAAAGTGTCTGTCTCAGGTTTAAGCCATGAAAGCTCATAATTTGTACTAGAGATAGTATCTTATCCTGTGCCTGAACCTGTTTCGACCGGGAAATCTCATTCAGTGTACTGGCATATTTAGTTCACGTGCCCAAAACCTTGACTCCAACGGACGTAAAATGTGAATTAAGTGTTTACAGAATCTGTCTCAAGTCCCACTGCCATTCATTAGGCGCTCTGAAGCATATATCGCTAGCTCTGTGCCCAAAGCCTTATCTCCAACGACCGTAAAAAGTGCATTGGGCGTCTCAAGTCCTACAGCCATGAAAGCTGCATTATTTGTACTAGAGCCGGTATCTTCAGTCCTGTGTCCGATACCTTGGCTCTTTGAGCTGTAAAACCTTCATTAGGCGCTCTGAAGCAATTATCGTTTTCCCTGTGTCCAAAGCCTTGACTCCAACGACCGTGAAAAGTGCACTGGGTGTTCTAGAGCGGATGTCTCAGGTCCTACAGCCATGAAAGCTGCATTATTTGTACTAAAGCCGGTATCTTCGGTTCTGTGTCCCATAGAGAGGCTTCTCGAGCCATGAAATCTTCACTAAGCGCTCTGAAGCATATATCGCTAGCGCTGTGCGCAAAGCCTTATCTCCAACGACCGTGAAATGTGCATTGGGTGTTCTAGAGCGGCTGTCTCAGGTCCTACAGCCATGAAAGATGCCTTATTTTTACCAGAGCCAGAATCTTCGGTCCTGTGTCCGATACCTTTATTCACGTGCCCAAAGCCTTGACTCCAACGGACGTAAAATGTGAATTAAGTGTTTACAGAATCTGTCTCAAGTCCCACTGCCATTCATTAGGCGCTCTGAAGCATATATCGCTAGCTCTGTGCCCAAAGCCTTATCTCCAACGACCGTAAAAAGTGCATTGGGCGTCTCAAGTCCTACAGCCATGAAAGCTGCATTATTTGTACTAGAGCCGGTATCTTCAGTCCTGTGTCCGATACCTTGGCTCTTTGAGCTGTAAAACCTTCATTAGGCGCTCTGAAGCAATTATCGTTTTCCCTGTGTCCAAAGCCTTGACTCCAACGACCGTGAAAAGTGCACTGGGTGTTCTAGAGCGGATGTCTCAGGTCCTACAGCCATGAAAGCTGCATTATTTGTACTAAAACCGGTATCTTCGGTTCTGTGTCCCATAGAGAGGCTTCTCGAGCCATGAAATCTTCACTAAGCGCTCTGAAGCATAAATCGCTAGCGCTGTGCGCAAAGCCTTATCTCCAACGACCGTGAAATGTGCATTGGGTGTTCTAGAGCGGCTGTCACAGGTCCTACAGCCATGAAAGCTGCATTATTTGTACTAGAACCGGCCTTAACTCCAACGAACGTAAAATGTGCATTAAGTGTTTAAAAGCGTCTGTCTCAGGTTCTACAGTCATTAAAGCTCCATATTTGTACTAGAGATAGTATCTTCATTCCTGTGTCTGATACCTTGGCTTTTCGAGCCGGGAAATCTTCATTAAGCGCTCTGAAGCAAATATCGCTAGCGCTGTGCCCAAAGCCTTGACTCCAACGGACGTAAAATGTGAATTAAGTGTTTTACAGAGTCTGTCTCAGGTCCTACAGTCATTAAAGCTGCATTATTTGTACTAGAGCCGGTAGCTCTGTGCCCAAAGCCTTGACTCCAACTGACCGTAAAATGTGCATTAAGTGTTTTACAGCGTTTGGCTCAAGTTCTACAGCCTTGAAAGCTGCATTATTTGTACTAGAGCCGGTATCTTCGATCCTGTGTCCGATAGCATGGCTTCTCGAGCCATGAACTCTTCACTAAGCGCTCTGAAGCATAAATCGCTTGTGCTGTGCGCAAAGCCTTATCTCCAACGACCGTGAAATGTGCATTGGGTGTTCTAGAGCGGCTGTCACAGGTCCTACAGCCATGAAATGCATTATTTGTACTAAAACCGGCCTTAACTCCAACGAACGTAAAATGTGCATTAAGTGTTTAAAAGCGTCTGTCTCAGGTTCTACAGTCATTAAAGCTCATAATTTGTACTAGAGATAGTATCTTCATTCCTGTGCCTGATACCTTGGCTTTTCGAGCCGGGAAATCTTCATTAAGCGCTCTGAAGCAAATATCACTAGCGCTGTGCCCAAATCCTTGACTCCAACGGACGTAAAATGTGAATTAAGTGTTTTACAGAGTCTGTCTCAAGTCCTACATCCATGAAAGCTGCATTATTTGTACTAGAGCCGGTAGCTCTGTGCGTAAAGCCTTGACTCCAACTGACGTAAAATGTGCATTAAGTGTTTTAAAGCGTTTGTCTCAAGTTCTACAGCCATGAAAGCTGCATTATTTGTCCTAGAGCCGGTATCTTCAGTCCTGTGTCCGATACCTTGGTTTTTTGAGCTGTAAAACCTTCATTAGGCGCTCTGAAGCAATTATCGTTTTCCCTGTGTCCAAAGCCTTGACTCCAACGACCGTGAAAAGTGCACTGGGTGTTCTAGAGCGGATGTCTCAGGTCCTACAGCCATGAAAGCTGCATTATTTGTACTAAAACCGGTATCTTCGGTCCTGTGTCTGATAGAGAGGCGCTGTGCGCAAAGCCTTAACTCCAACGATCGTGAAATGTGCATTGGGTGTTCTAGAGCGGCTGTCACAGGTCCTACAGCCATGAAAGCTGCATTATTTGTACTAGAACCGGCCTTAACTCCAACGAACGTAAAATGTGCATTAAGTGTTTAAAAGCGTCTGTCTCAGGTTCTACAGTCATTAAAGCTCCATATTTGTACTAGAGATAGTATCTTCATTCCTGTGTCTGATACCTTGGCTTTTCGAGCCGGGAAATCTTCATTAAGCGCTCTGAAGCAAATATCGCTAGCGCTGTGCCCAAAGCCTTGACTCCAACGGACGTAAAATGTGAATTAAGTGTTTTACAGAGTCTGTCTCAAGTCCTACATCCATGAAAGCTGCATTATTTGTACTAGAGCCGGTAGCTCTGTGCGCAAAGCCTTGACTCCAACTGACGTAAAATGTGCATTAAGTGTTTTACAGCGTTTGGCTCAAGTTCTACAGCCTTGAAAGCTGCATTATTTGTACTAGAGCCGGTATCTTCGATCCTGTGTCCGATAGCATGGCTTCTCGAGCCATGAACTCTTCACTAAGCGCTCTGAAGCATAAATCGCTTGTGCTGTGCGCAAAGCCTTATCTCCAACGACCGTGAAATGTGCATTGGGTGTTCTAGAGCGGCTGTCACAGGTCCTACAGCCATGAAATGCATTATTTGTACTAAAACCGGCCTTAACTCCAACGAACGTAAAATGTGCATTAAGTGTTTAAAAGCGTCTGTCTCAGGTTCTACAGTCATTAAAGCTCATAATTTGTACTAGAGATAGTATCTTCATTCCTGTGCCTGATACCTTGGCTTTTCGAGCCGGGAAATCTTCATTAAGCGCTCTGAAGCAAATATCACTAGCGCTGTGCCCAAATCCTTGACTCCAACGGACGTAAAATGTGAATTAAGTGTTTTACAGAGTCTGTCTCAAGTCCTACATCCATGAAAGCTGCATTATTTGTACTAGAGCCGGTAGCTCTGTGCGCAAAGCCTTGACTCCAACTGACGTAAAATGTGCATTAAGTGTTTTACAGCGTTTGTCTCAAGTTCTACAGCCATGAAAGCTGCATTATTTGTCCTAGAGCCGGTATCTTCAGTCCTGTGTCCGATACCTTGGTTTTTTGAGCTGTAAAACCTTCATTAGGCGCTCTGAAGCAATTATCGTTTTCCCTGTGTCCAAAGCCTTGACTCCAACGACCGTGAAAAGTGCACTGGGTGTTCTAGAGCGGCTGTCTCAGGTCCTACAGCCATGAAGGATGCCTTATTTTTACCAGAGCCAGAATCCTCGGTCCTGTGTCTGATACCTTTATTCACGTGCCCAAAGCCTTGACTCCAACGGACGTAAAATGTGAATTATGTGTTTTACAGAGTCTGTCTCAAGTCCTACATCCATGAAAGCTGCATTATTTGTACTAAAACCGGTATCTTCGGTCCTGTGTCTGATAGAGAGGCGCTGTGCGCAAAGCCTTAACTCCAACGATCGTGAAATGTGCGTTGGGTGTTCTAGAGCGGCTGTCTCAGGTCCTACAGCCATGAAAGATGCCTTATTTTTACCAGAGCCAGAATCCTCGGTCCTGTGTCTGATACCTTTATTCACGTGCCCAAAGCCTTGACTCCAACGGACGTAAAATGTGAATTATGTGTTTTAGAGAATCTGTCTCAAGTCCCAGTCCTGTGTGCGATACCATGGCTTCTTGAGCCGTGAAATGTTCATTAGGCGCTCTGAAGCAGATATCGCTAGCGCTGTGCGCAAAGCCTTGACTCCAACGACTGTGAAATGTGCATTAGGAGTACTAGAGCGGCCTTATTAGGTCTTGTGACCGCTACCTTGACATTTGCAGCCTGAAAGCTGCGGTTCTGTGTCCCATAGAATGGCCTCTCAAGCCAAAAAATCTTCACTACGCGCTCTGAAGCATATAACGCTAGCGCTGTGCGCAAAGCCTTGACTCCAACGACTGTGAAATGTGCATTAGGAGTACTAGAGCGGCCTTATTAGGTCTTGTGACCGCTACCTTGGCATTTGCAGCCTGAAAGCTGCATTAGTTGTACTAGAGCAGGTATCTTGGGTCTTGTGTACGATACCTTGGCTTTTCGATCCGTAAAACCTTCATTATGCGTTCTGAGGCAAATATTGCTAGCCCTGTGCCCAAAGCCTTGACTGCAACGGCCATGAAATAGTCCTGTGTCTGATACCTTGGCTTTTCGAGCCGGGAAATCTTCATTAAGCGCTCTGAAGCTAATATCGCTAGCGCTGTGCCCAAAGCCTTGACTCCAACGGACGTGAAATGTGCATTGGGTGTTCTAGAGCGGCTGTATAAGGTCCTACAGCCGTGAAAGCTGCATTATTTGTACGAGAGCCAGTATCTTCGGTCCTGTGTCCGATACCTTGCCTCCTGTAGCCGTTAAACCTTCATTAACGTGCCCAAAGCCTTGACTCCATCGGACGTAAAATGTGAATTAAGTGTTTTACAGAGTCTGTCTCAAGTCCCACAGCCATGAAAGCTGCATTATTTGTACTAGAGCCGGTATTTTCGGTCCTGTGTCTGATACCTTGGCTTTTCGAGCCGTGAAATCTTTATTAAGCGCTCTGAAGCAAATATCGCAAACGCTGTTCGCAAAGCCTTGACTCCAAGGACTGTGAAATGTGCATTAGGTGTTCTAGAGCGTCCTTCTTAGGTCTTGTGACCGCTACCTTGACATCTGCAGCCATGAAAGCTGCATTAGTTGTACTAAAGCCGGTATCTTGGGTCTTGTGTACGATACCTTGGCTTCTCGATCCGTAAATTTTTCATTATGCGTTCTGAGGCAAATATCGCTAGCGCTGTGCGCAAAGCCTTATCTCCAACGACCGTGAAATGTGCATTGGGTGTTCTAGAGCGGCTGTATAAGGTCCTACAGCCATGAAAGCTGCATTATTTGTACTAAAGCCAGTATCTTCGGTCCTGTGTCCGATACCTTCATTCACGTGCCCAAAGCCTTGACTCCAACGGACGTAATATGTGAATTATGTGTTTTACAGATTTTGTCTCAGGTCCTACAGTCATGAAAGCTACACTATTTGTACGAGAGCCAGTATCTTCGGTTCTGTGTCCAATAGAATTGCTACTCGAGCCGTGAAATCTTCACAAAGCGCTCTGAAGTATATATCGCTAGCGCTGTGCGCAAAGCCTTATCTCCAACGACCGTGAAATGTGCATTGGGTGTTCTAGAGCGGCTGGTATCTTCGGTCTTGTGTCCGATAGAGAGGCGCTGTGCGCAAAGCCTTAACTCCAACGATCGTGAAATGTGCATTGGGTGTTCTAGAGCGGCTGTCTCTGGTCCTACAGCCATGAAAGATGCCTTATTTTTACTAGATCCAGAATCTTTGGTCCTGTGTCCGATACCTTTATTCACGTGCCCAAAACCTTGACTCCAACGGACGTAAAATGTGAATTAAGTGTTTTACAGAGTCTGTCTCAAGTCCCACTGCCATGAAAGCTGCATTATTTGTACTAGAGCCGGTATCTTCGATCCTGCGTCCGATAGCATGGCTTCTCGCGCCGTGAAATCTTCATTAGGCGCTCTGAAGCATATATCGCTAGCTCTGTGCCCAAAGCCTTGACTCCAACGGATGTAATATGTGAATTATGTGTTTTACAGAGTCTGTCTTAGGTCCTACAGTCATGAAAGCTAAATTTTTTGTACGAGAGCCAGTATCTTCGGTTCTGTGTCCAATAGAATAGCTTCTCGAGCCGTGAAATCTTCACAAAGCGCTCTGAAGTATATATCGCTAGCGCTGTGCGCAAAGCCTTATCTCCAACGACCGTGAAATGTGCATTGGGTGTTCTAGAGCGGCTGTCACAGGTCCTACAGCCATGAAAGCTGCATTGGAATGGGAATTTTGGGTAGTGCAATCAATACAGTCATTGCAACTACCCAAAATTCCCATTCCAAAATTTGATGGGGATTATCTGAAATGGCAACAATTTCATGACATCTATAAAAAGGTGGTTCATGAGTCAAATGTATCCACAATAGAGAAAATGTGGTACTTAAAATCAAACCTTTCTGGAGAAGCAGAGAGATTGATACGGCACCTGGAATTAACAGAAGCCAATTATAACACTGCTTGGTCAGTGTTGCAGGATCGGTTTAACAACAAACGAGTTCTAGTAACAGCCATACTGACAAAGCTGTTTGATCACCCAAATGTGGGAAATGACGCAGCTTCGATAAAGAATTTGCATGATAACATCTTTGAATCATTGCAAGCGTTAAAAAATGTAGGCGTCAATATGGAATCGTCAGATGCTGTCATAATGTTTCATATGACAAGAAAATTGGATAGATTCAACCACGCACTATATGAGCAATCTCTTTCAAACACAAGGGATCTACAGGAAGTAAAGGATTTCCTATCATTCTTGGAACAACGCTTCCGAACATTAGAGGCGATTGGGAAACCAAGAAACGAAAATCGCAGCATTGAAAAACTAAATCCAAGGAAGACATGCGCAACAGCATCTGGGACAAACAGTACCTTGTGTGCTTTCTGTGAGAAATCAAAACACAAACTCTTCCAATGTGAAAGGTTTAAAATCAAATCCGCAGCAGAGCGGCTAAATTGGGTGCAGAGACACAAATTGTGTGTTAATTGCTTTAAGCCAGACCATATGGCCAAAAATTGCTCATGGAGGGGATGCTTCAAATGCGATAAAAAACATAACACGATGTTGCATTTAGACACAGGCAACCAAATGGCTACATCTGCTTCAGCAGCGTCTGCATATGGAATTGGCAGAAAATACACTCTGTTGGCAACGGCCAAGGTAGTAGTAAAGGGAATAAATGAAAGGACAGGAGAATTTCGAGCACTCTTGGATAGCGGCTCACAAGTAAATCTCGTTTCAGAGAGACTGGTAAAGAAGTTATCATTGAAAATTAACGAGACTCATGTGCACATAAATGGAGTGGGTGGTCAACCACAGATAAGCAAGGCGCGAGTAAGCTTGGTTGTAAGGTCAAGATACAACAAGTTCGCAATGCTAGTTGAGGCATTTGTATTGCCACACATAATAGGTGACCAACCCACAGAACAGATAACTGAGAAAGTCACATTACCAAACGACATTCAATTAGCGGACCCAACATTTGATAAACCAGGAAAAATTGATATGCTGTTGGGAGCTGATGATCACTATGCTATACTGCTACCAGAAAGAAGACGGGGAAATCGAAACCGTCCAACATTACAAAATTCAGAATTGGGATGGATTGTTGCTGGCAGAATTAATATGTCAACGTCAGCGTCTATCACATGTATGGTAGGCATAACTAATCCAGAGGAATCTCTAGAAAGATTTTGGCAGCTAGACACACTAGAGCCAATAAAAAGGTATAGGAGTCCAGAGGAAGAGTATTGTGAAAAATTCTTCCTCGATAACCTACACACGGCGGCTGACAATCGACTAATTGTAAAGCTTCCATTTGCTGAAGAAGCTTCATCCCTTGGAGAATCTCGGGAAGTAGCCATAAGAAGATTCATGTCGTTAGAGCGGCGATTGAGCCCTGACATAAAAAAGGAGTATGTGAAATTTATGTCAGAATATGAACAGCTTGGACATATGAAGCAGGTAATGGTGGAGCAAATACCCAAGAACCATTACTTTATTCCACATCACTGTGTACTAAAGCCCGAAAGTACCACCACCAAGTTAAGAGTAGTGTTTGATGCATCATCCAAAACGTCATCAGGAAAATCACTGAACGATATTTTATATCCAGGACCAGTTGTACAGAGTCAACTATTCTCAATTCTACTGCGGTTCAGGACACACAAATATGTGTTCACTGCGGACATTGAAAAAATGTATCGTCAAGTTTGGATAAACCCTGCCGATCAATTCAATCAGATGATTGTGTGGAGAGAGGATCCAAGTCAAGAACTGAAGTTTTATCGTTTAAAAACGGTGACTTATGGAACAACATCAGCCCCATATTTAGCGACAAAGTGTCTGGAATATTTGGCGCTAAAAAACATGGAAAAGTTGTCGTCTGGAGCATTGGCATTAAAAAATGACTTTTATGTTGATGATTGTCTTACAGGAGCAGATAGTTTACCAGAAGCCCTGCAAATAAGACACGAGCTGCTAGAAATCTTGAGACCTAAGGGTTTCAACTTACGGAAGTGGTGTTCAAATAGCAGTCAACTTCTAAAAGAAATTCCAAAGGAGGATACGATTGCTGACATCAATCTCGGTGACACACTGGAACAAACAAGTGTCAAAACATTGGGAATCATATGGGCACCCAAAGAAGACCAATTATGTGGAAAGGCTCAAAGACATACAAAGGGAATAACCAGACGAGTGGTGCTATCTGAAGTAGGTCAAATCTTCGATCCTCTAGGACTATTCGCACCGGTAGTGGTAAGAGCGAAAATGTTTCTTCAACATGTTGCTACCGAACGAATTGAGATGGATGAGGACCTACCGCCGTATTTGGAGAAGCAATGGGAAGCTTACCGAGAGGATGTACAGGCACTAAACCACATGAAAATTCCAAGGCATATTTTTGAGGGCAAGGTCCCCACTACAAAGGAATTGCATACATTTGTTGATGCATCAGAAAAGGCGTATGGTGCGGCAGTTTATGTCCGATCAACCTATAAAAATGGCCAAATTTCGGTCAGATTGTTGTGCGCCAAGTCGAGAGTGGCTCCCCTGGAAAAACAAACACTGCCCCGGCTGGAACTATGTGCAGCTGTACTTGGAGCTGAACTCACGGATAGAGTTCGACAGGATCTCCAATTCGGATCAGAAGGTGTGGAATCATTTCTCTGGTCAGATTCAACAGTAGTACTCTCTTGGATTAATTCACGGGCATCACATTTCCACACGTTTGTGGCTAATCGGTTGACCAAAATACATGCGGTATCACATCCAAGGCAATGGCGTCATGTGTCATCAGCGCTCAACGCAGCTGATGTTCTGTCTCGAGGCATATCAGCAGCCCAGCTTAGCACACATACATTATGGTTATATGGACCACTATTCTTGCATGGACCACAACGTGGCTGGCCAGCACCATTTAAGCCTACAGAGCACACGATTGATACCGCTGAGAAGAAAACCAAGGTATTCAGCATGGTGACTGCCACGGCAAACAACAAGAGTGAATGGATATATACGGTAAATCACAGAAATTCGTTTTACCGGCTACAGCGAATAGTGGCGTATGTGCTACGGTTTTGTCACAAGCAGAACAGGAAACCAACGGCTCAGTTAGAGTTGGAAGAGTTGGACCAAGCACGGAGAGTGATCATTAAGCAAATTCAAGAAACAGGATTTGCGTATGAATTACGACACTTAAAGAAACGACCTGACCAACCGCTAGATCGCAAAAGCACGGTGGCAACATTGCCACTAATACTGGATGAACATTCAATCATACGAGTAGCAACTCGGCTACAACAAGCACCAGTATCAACGGAAACAAGGAATCCGTATCTCTTGCCGTATAATGATCCAGTGGTAAAAATGATACTAAGGAAACTTCATGAAGAGAATCTTCATTGTGGACATGAGGCACTACGCGGAATAGCTAGGCAACAATACCACATCATTAAGGTGAAGCCGATGGTCCGGAATGTGATCCAGGGCTGCGTAACATGCACCAAGTACCGGCCTCAGTTCTTTAAACAAGTCATGGGCGACTTACCTGAGCACCGGGTATCTCAAAATAGACCCTTTCTCAACGCCGGAGTAGACTATTGTGGACCATTCTGGATCCACCATAAGGTTCGAGGAAAACGTCCCGACAAGGCTTACATTGCAGTATTTGTATGCTTTGCAACCAAGGCAGTCCACCTGGAGTTGGTCGGAGACCTGTCCACCTCCTCATTCGTAGGTGCGCTTCAGCGCTTCATTGGACGCAGAGGAAGATGTCAGACATTGTACTGCGACAATGCAACAAACTTTGTGGGAGCAAACAACCAACTGAAGGAGCTGAATGATACTATACACTCAGAAAAGGCAGCAGATACGATTAAGGAGTTTTGCAACAAAAAAGGAGTGCAATTTAAGTTCATACCACCACGGTCTCCACATTTCGGAGGATTATGGGAAGCTGCAGTGAAATCCGCTAAGCATTTACTATTGAAAAACGTATCGACAGCAAATTTAACGTTTGAACAACTGTCTACCATTATTGTCAATGTTGAAGCAGTACTGAACTCTCGCCCGTTAACCCCAAACTCAGACGATCCCAACGACTTGACAGCTCTAACCCCAGGCCATCTATTGATCGGAGAACCATTAGTAGCTCAACCTGATGCAGAGCCAGTAACACAGCGATCCATTCCAGAGCAATGGGAATTAGTGCAAAGGCTTAAGCATACATTCTGGACACAATGGTCTCAAGAGTACCTACAGGAATTGCAGGGTACATCCAAATGGAAGAAACCATATAACAATGTCAAAGAAGGCATGATGGTAATTCTAAAGGAGGATAATGTGCCAATCTTGCAGTGGCCGATTGGACGAATTATCAAATTGTATCCAGGCCTGGATGGATACGTCCGTGTGGTAGACGTTAAGACAGCCAGAGGCACCTACAAGCGTGCCATCCATAAATTGGCCCCCTTGCTTAGAGAGACGGGAATGAAGCGCAAAATCGAAGCCAATGACACAGAAACCAATGCCCAAGAAGATCCTGGTATCGAGGACACTGCAGAACCTAAGACAAAAAGACGTTTATCAGCCGGTCTGCCACCATTGGCAATAACGATCTGCCTAATGCTGTTGTTCCTTCCTATAGCATTTGCTCAAAGGACCAACATCACTCGATTCAACTCCAAACCAGGCATATACTACGAAAGTATTGGCACAGGAAGAATGGCAACATCTGACTGGACTATCGTAGCATTTTACGATCTCGAACCATATTGGGCCGACCTGAAGACATTTTCAGACGGATTAGTTAAGGTTGGAGAAATATGCTTGTTAATGAAGGTTCCAGAGGCATGCACAGCAATGCAGAGACACTTCGAGCATGTCAACTCAGAGCTACGAACAGGAAATGATCTCCTTCACATAGAACGCCAACGACGATCGCCGTTGGATATAATTGGGAACATAGCGAACGGCTTATTTGGTGTGCTGGACTCAAAGTATGCAACAGAGATGTCAGGCACTATACGAAAGGTTAAATCAAATGAAGACTATTTATTGACATTGCTACAAAACCAGACATCTGTGATTGATTCAACAATAAATATCATCAAGCGAGACGAAGCCACAATTGAAAATCAGATGAAACTAATGGAACACCAAATGAACGACATAACTAAGGTCCAGGATAATGCGGTAAAGGCATTACAATGGTATATCACTCTTACTACTCAGATGACAGTTATTGCAACGAATTCAAACCGAAATTTTCCGAGTATTTACGGATGCCCATCATAGTAAAATAAGCCCATTACTACTATCACCAGGCCAGCTTCGGGCACATTTGAACCAACTAAAGAGACATCTTCCGTTTGGTTTGGATTTGCCAGTTCCAGATAACGACGTCTTACAATTATATGGCTTAATGAAGGCACAAGGCACAATCGCAAACAATCATGTGATATTTAAAGTCACGTTTCCATTAGTGGCAACGCAGACAGTGCAACTGTATAACCTAGTACCCATTCCAGCAGTTGGAACTCATGGGATTGTAACGATGAACATTCAAATTCCTATTATTGCTGTCAACAAAGAACAAAGTCAATACATTGGGCTCTCAAGAGCAGATCTGGAACGATGCTATCAGCTCAACAATGAGCAATATATTTGTTTTGATAAACAAACGACGTTTACGGCCAATAGCAACTGTGAGTTCCAGTTATTCAAAAACTCAAAATCATCAGTGTGTCAAATACAACACACAAACAGGTCATTCGTGTGGTACAACATGTATCACAAAAATCAGTGGATTTTTGCCACCACCAGACCAATTGAACTCACAGTGACCTGTGACGATAACATCCAAGATGTCACTATCAAGAAGACTGGATTGTTAACCCTAGACCCGACGTGTACAGCAAGAAGTTCTGCTATCCGAATAACAGGTCACCGTATAGCTACGACAGACACAATGAAATTGTCATATGTGCGATTTGGCAACTTCAGCATTGGCCCAACAAAGGCAGCGCCAACAACAACACAATTCCCGAAGATGCAGCTTAGCTACGACGAATTAAGCAACATTCAAGGAAAACTGGAAACTAAGCAAAACTGGAAATTGCCAGAGGACCTCAGCCAGCCGGCTCACCATGTTATCGTCTCCTACGTAGCGCTAACAATACCATTGGTTCTTGTGATGGTATATGGAATAAGAAGATGCTTACAACCCCAAAGACACAATGGTCCAGATCAGACAACCGTGAGGATCGTCAATCCCATACCGACCCCTGCTGCAGTAAACCCAGCCCCCAGCAATTTTGCGGTCAACGTTGGATAATGTTGAACAGGTGTTCAACGGCCGGGAGTATGTTGGTGTTTAAACTATATAAAATAAGATAACAATAAGACAATCATAATATAGAAATATATGTCAAGTTAGTATGTAACCCGGTTATAGATAGCGATGGCTCATCAGTAGTAAGTAGGTGTGAGATGGTCAGCAGTTAACAATAAAGACCTAGTTAATTAAGCTGCTATGCAATAAAGACGGATTTTGCTGACCTAACACTATGTCGAACTATGCACTGGTGAGCTCTCTATTTTTACTATAAAAGAAATGCATTATTCTTAGTTAGATCAGATACCAATTGTAGTTACATCGGGTGTGCATCGCTGTGTCTTTGGCCCCCAATCTCTACCTTTGTAATCTCACTCCGAAGTCCACCCAATTTATGTGTTGGTTGCGACAACCTTTAGTCACTGGTTTATGTGCTAGTGCCTATATATATATAAATAAATAAACATTTAATAACTTCATGAAATACCAACGTCTTTCATTGAACAGATAGTATCTTCATTCCTGTGTCTGATACCTTGGCTTCTCGAGCCGGAAAATCTTCATTAAGCGCTCTGAAGCAAATATCGCTAACGCTGTACCCAAAGCCTTGACTCCAACGGACGTGAAATGTACATTGGGTGTTCTAGAGCGGCTGTATATGGTCCTACAGCCGTGAAAGCTGCATTATTTGTACGAGAGCCAGTATCTTCGGTCCTGTGTCCGATACCTTGCCTCCTCTAGCCGTTAAACCTTCATTAACGTGCCCAAAGCCTTGACTCCATCGGACGTAAAATGTAAATTAAGTGTTTTACAGAGTCTGTCTCAAGTCCCACAGCCATGAAAGCTGCATTATTTGTACTAGAGCCGGTATCTTCAGTCCTGTGTGCGATACCATGGCTTCTTGAGCCGTGAAATGTTCATTAGGCGCTCTGAAGCAGATATCGCTAGCGCTGTGCGCAAAGCCTTGTGAAATGTGCATTAGGAGTACTAGAGCGGCCTTATTAGGTCTTGTGACCGCTACCTTGACATTTGCAGCCTGAAAGCTGCGGTTCTGTGTCCCATAGAATGGCCTCTCAAGCCAAAAAATCTTCACTACGCGCTCTGAAGCATATAACGCTAGAGCTGTGCGCAAAGCCTTGACTCCAACGGACGTGAAATGTGCATTGGGTGTTCTAGAGCGGCTGTCGCAGTCATTAACGTGCCCAAAGCCTTGACTCCATCGGACGTAAAATGTGAATTAAGTGTTTTACAGAGTCTGTCTCAAGTCCCACAGCCATGAAAGCTGCATTATTTGTACTAGAGCCGGTATTTTCGGTCCTGTGTCTGATACCTTGGCTTTTCGAGCCGTAAATTTTTCATTATGCGTTCTGAGGCAAATATCGCTAGCGCTGTGCGCAAAGCCTTATCTCCAACGACCGTGAAATGTGCATTGGGTGTTCAAGAGCGGCTGTATAAGGTCCTACAGCCATGAAAGCTGCATTATTTGTACTAAAGCCAGTATCTTCGGTCCTGTGTCCGATACCTTCATTCACGTGCCCAAAGCCTTGACTCCAACGGACGTAATATGTGAATTATGTGTTTTACAGAGTCTGTCTCAGGTCCTACAGTCATGAAAGCTACACTATTTGTACGAGAGCCAGTATCTTCGGTTCTGTGTCCAATAGAATTGCTTCTCGAGCCGTGAAATCTTTACAAAGCGCTCTGAAGTATATATCGCTAGCGCTGTGCGCAAAGCCTTATCTCCAACGACCGTGAAATGTGCATTGGGTGTTCTAGAGCGGCTGTCACAGGTTCTACAGCCATGAAAGCTGCATTATTTGTACTAGAACCGGTATCTTCGGTCCTGTGTCCGATAGAGAGGCGCTGTGCGCAAAGCCTTGACTCCAACGATCGTGAAATGTGCATTGGGTGTTCTAGAGCGGCTGTCTCTGGTCCTACAGCCATGAAAGATGCCTTATTTTTACTAGATCCAGAATCTTCGGTCCTGTGTCCGATACCTTTATTCACGTGCCCAAAACCTTGACTCCAACGGACGTAAAATGTGAATTAAGTGTTTTACAGAGTCTGTCTCAAGTCCCACTGCCATGAAAGCTGCATTATTTGTACTAGAGCCGGTATCTTCGATCCTGCGTCCGATAGCATGGCTTCTCGTGCCGTGAAATCTTCATTAGGCGCTCTGAAGCATATATCGCTAGCTCTGTGCCCAAAGCCTTGACTCCAACGGATGTAATTTGTGAATTATGTGTTTTACAGAGACTGTCTCAGGTCCTACAGTCATGAAAGCTACACTATTTGTACGAGAGCCAGTATCTTCGGTTCTGTGTCCAATAGAATAGCTTCTCGAGCCGTGAAATCTTCACAAAGCGCTCTGAAGTATATATCGCTAGCGCTGTGCGCAAAGCCTTATCTCCAACGACCGTGAAATGTGCATTGGGTGTTCTAGAGCGGCTGTCACAGGTCCTACAGCCATGAAAGCTGCGTTATTTGTACTAGAGATAGTATCTTCATTCCTGTGTCTGATACCTTGGCTTCTCGAGCCGGAAAATCTTCATTAAGCGCTCTGAAGCAAATATCGCTAACGCTGTACCCAAAGCCTTGACTCCAACGGACGTGAAATGTACATTGGGTGTTCTAGAGCGGCTGTATATGGTCCTACAGCCGTGAAAGCTGCATTATTTGTACTAAAGCCAGTATCTTCGGTCCTGTGTCCGATACCTTCATTCACGTGCCCAAAGCCTTGACTTCAACGGACGTAATATGTGAATTATGTGTTTTACAGATTCTGTCTCAGGTCCTACAGTCATGAAAGCTAAATTTTTTGTACGAGAGCCAGTATCTTCGGTTCTGTGTCCAATAGAATAGCTTCTCGAGCCGTGAAATCTTCACAAAGCGCTCTGAAGTATATATCGCTAGCGCTGTGCGCAAAGCCTTATCTCCAACGACCGTGAAATGTGCATTGGGTGTTCTAGAGCGGCTGTCACAGGTCCTACAGCCATGAAAGCTGCATTATTTGTACTAGAGATAGTATCTTCATTCCTGTGTCTGATACCTTGGCTTCTCGAGCCGGAAAATCTTCATTAAGCGCTCTGAAGCAAATATCGCTAACGCTGTGCGCAAAGCCTTATCTCCAACGACCGTGAAATGTGCATTGGGTGTTCTAGAGCGGCTGTCACAGGTCCTACAGCCGTGAAAGCTGCATTATTTGTACTAAAGCCAGTATCTTCGGTCCTGTGTCCGATACCTTCATTCACGTGCCCAAAGCCTTGACTTCAACGGACGTAATATGTGAATTATGTGTTTTACAGATTCTGTCTCAGGTCCTACAGCCGTGAAAGCTGCATTATTTGTACTAAAGCCAGTATCTTCGGTCCTGTGTCCGATACCTTCATTCACGTGCCCAAAGCCTTGACTCCATCGGACGTAAAATGTAAATTAAGTGTTTTACAGAGTCTGTCTCAAGTCCCACAGCCATGAAAGCTGCATTATTTGTACTAGAGCCGGTATCTTCAGTCCTGTGTGCGATACCATGGCTTCTTGAGCCGTGAAATGTTCATTAGGCGCTCTGAAGCAGATATCGCTAGCGCTGTGCGCAAAGCCTTGACTCCAACGACTGTGAAATGTGCATTAGGAGTACTAGAGCGGCCTTATTAGGTCTTGTGACCGCTACCTTGACATTTGAAAGCTGTTATTGTCTAAAGGGTCTTCGGTTCTGTGTCCGATAGAATGGCCTTCTCAAGCCAAAAATCTTCACTAGGCGCTCTGAAGCATATATCGCTAACGCTGTGCGCAAAGCCTTAACTCCAACGATCATGAAATGTGCATTGGGTGTCCTAGAGCGGCTGTTTCAGGTCCTACAGCCGTCCTTTGTCCGAGACTTGGCTCCTATAGCCGTAAAACCGTCATTCACGTGCCCAAAGCCTTGACTCCAACGGACGTAAAATGTGAATAAAGTGTTTAACAGCGTCTGTCTCAGAACCTACAGCCATTAAAGCTGTATTATTTGTACTAGAGCCGGTATCTTCATTCCTGTGTCTGATATCTTGGCTTTTCGAGACCTGAAATCTTCATTAAGCGCTCTGAAGCAAATATCGCTAGCGCTGTGCGCAAAGCTTTGATTCCAACGACTGTGAAATGTGCATTAGGTGTTCTAGAGCGGCCTTCTTAGGTCTTGTGACCGCTACCTTGACATCTGCAGCCATGAAAGCAGCATTAGTTGTACTAGAGCCAATATCTTGGGTCCTGTGTACGATAGCATGGCTTCTCGATCCGTAAATTTTTCATTATGCGTTCTGAGGCAAATATCGCTAGCCCTGTGCCCAAAGCCTTGACTCCAACGACCGTGAAATGTGCATTGGGTGTTCTAGAGCGGATGTCTCAGGTCCTACAGCCATTAAAGCTGTATTATTTGTACTAGAGCCGGTATCTTCATTCCTGTGTCTGATACCTTGGCTTTTCGAGACCTGAAATCTTCATTAAGCGCTCTGAAGCAAATATCGCTAGCGCTGTGCGCAAAGCTTTGATTCCAACGACTGTGAAATGTGCATTAGGTGTTCTAGAGCGGCCTTCTTAGGTCTTGTGACCGCTACCTTGACATCTGCAGCCATGAAAGCAGCATTAGTTGTACTAGAGCCAATATCTTGGGTCCTGTGTACGATAGCATGGCTTCTCGATCCGTAAATTTTTCATTATGCGTTCTGAGGCAAATATCGCTAGCCCTGTGCCCAAAGCCTTGACTCCAACGACCGTGAAAAGTGCACTGGGTATTCTAGAGCGGATGTCTCAGGTCCTACAGCCATTAAAGCTGTATTATTTGTACTAGAGCCGGTATCTTCATTCCTGTGTCTGATACCTTGGCTTTTCGAGACCTGAAAACTTCATTAAGCGCTCTGAAGCATATATCGCTAGCGCTGTGCGCAAAGCCTTATCTCCAACGACCGTGAAATGTGCATTGGGTGTTCTAGAGCGGCTGTCTGAGTTCCTACAGCCATGAAAGCTACATTATTTGTACTAAAGCCAGTATCTTCGGTCCTGTGTCCGATACCTTTTTTTGGTAAATTTTCACGTGCCCAAAGCCTTGACTCCAACGGACGTAAAATGTGAATTAAGTGTTTTACAGCGTCTGTCTCAGGTCCTACAGCCATTAAAGCTGCATTATTTGTACTAGAGCCGGTATTTTCGGTCCTGTGTCTGATACCTTGGCTTTTCAAACCGGGAAATCTTCATTAAGCGCTCTGAAGCAAATATCGCTAGCGCTGTGCCCAAAGCCTTGATCTCCAACGACCGTGAAATGTGCATTGGGTGTTCTAGAGCGGTCTGTCACAGGTCTTGTGACCGCTACCTTGACATCTCAGCCATGAAAGCTGCATTAGTTGTACTAGAGCCAAACTGTCCTGTGTACGATAGCATGGCTTCTCGATCCGTAAATTTTTAATTTTCGTTTTTAAAGAAAAAACCCCAACCCCTGGCCAGCCTTAACTCCAACGAACGTAAAATGTGCATTAAGTGTTTTAAAGCGTCTGTCTCAGGTTCTACAGTCATTAAAGCTGCATTATTTGTACTAGAGCCGGTATTTTCGGTCCTGTGTCTGATACCTTGGCTTTTCAAACCGGGAAATCTTCATTAAGCGCTCTGAAGCAAATATCGCTAGCGCTGTGCCCAAAGCCTTGACTCCAACGGACGTAAAATGTGCATTAAGTGTTTTACAGAGTCTGTCTCAAGTCCTACATCCATGAAAGCTGCATTATTTGTACTAGAGCCGGTAGCTCTGTGCGCAAAGCCTTGACTCCAACTGACGTAAAATGTGCATTAAGTGTTTTACAGCGTTTGTCTCAAGTTCTACAGCCTTGAAAGCTGCATTATTTGTACTAGAGCCGGTATCTTCGATCCTGTGTCCGATAGCATGGCTTCTCGAGCCATGAATTCTTCACTAAGCGCTCTGAAGCATAAATCGCTAGCGCTGTGCGCAAAGCCTTATCTCCAACGACCGTGAAATGTGCATTGGGTGTTCTAGAGCGGCTGTCACAGGTCCTACAGCCATGAAATGCATTATTTGTACTAAAACCGGCCTTAACTCCAACGAACGTAAAATGTGCATTAAGTGTTTAAAAGCGTCTGTCTCAGGTTCTACAGTCATTAAAGCTCATTATTTGTACTAGAGATAGTATCTTCATTCCTGTGTCTGATACCTTGGCTTTTCGAGCCGGGAAATCTTCATTAAGCGCTCTGAAGCAAATATCACTAGCGCTGTGCCCAAATCCTTGACGCCAACGGACGTAAAATGTGAATTAAGTGTTTTACAGAGTCTGTCTCAAGTCCTACATCCATGAAAGCTGCATTATTTGTACTAGAGCCGGTAGCTCTGTGCGCAAAGCCTTGACTCCAACTGACGTAAAATGTGCATTAAGTGTTTTACAGCGTTTGTCTCAAGTTCTACAGCCATGAAAGCTGCATTATTTGTCCTAGAGCCGGTATCTTCAGTCCTGTGTCCGATACCTTGGTTTTTTGAGCTGTAAAACCTTCATTAGGCGCTCTGAAGCAATTATCGTTTTCCCCGTGTCCAAAGCCTTGACTCCAACGACCGTGAAAAGTGCACTGGGTGTTCTAGAGCGGATGTCTCAGGTCCTACAGCCATGAAAGCTGCATTATTTGTACTAAAACCGGTATCTTCGGTCCTGTGTCTGATAGAGAGGCGCTGTGCGCAAAGCCTTAACTCCAACGATCGTGAAATGTGCGTTGGGTGTTCTAGAGCGGCTGTCTCAGGTCCTACAGCCATGAAAGATGCCTTATTTTTACCAGAGCCAGAATCCTCGGTCCTGTGTCTGATACCTTTATTCACGTGCCCAAAGCCTTGACTCCAACGGACGTAAAATGTGAATTAAGTATTTTACAGAATCTGTCTCAAGTCCCAGTCCTGTGTGCGATACCATGGCTTCTTGAGCCGTGAAATGTTCATTAGGCGCTCTGAAGCAAATATCGCTAGCGCTGTGCGCAAAGCCTTGACTCCAACGACTGTGAAATGTGCATTAGGAGTACTAAAGCGGCCTTATTAGGTCTTGTGACCGCTACCTTGACATTTGCAGCCTGAAAGCTGCATTAGTTGTACTAGAGCAGGTATCTTGGGTCTTGTGTACGATACCTTGGCTTTTCGATCCGTAAAACCTTCATTATGCGTTCTGAGGCAAATATTGCTAGCCCTGTGCCCAAAGCCTTGACTGCAACGGCCATGAAATAGTCCTGTGTCTGATACCTTGGCTTTTCGAGCCGGGAAATCTTCATTAAGCGCTCTGAAGCTAATATCGCTAGCGCTGTGCCCAAAGCCTTGACTCCAACGGACGTGAAATGTGCATTGGGTGTTCTAGAGCGGCTGTATAAGGTCCTACAGCCGTGAAAGCTGCATTATTTGTACGAGAGCCAGTATCTTCGGTCCTGTGTCCGATACCTTGCCTCCTCTAGCCGTTAAACCTTCATTAACGTGCCCAAAGCCTTGGCTCCATCGGACGTAAAATGTGAATTAAGTGTTTTACAGAGTCTGTCTCAAGTCCCACAGCCATGAAAGCTGCATTATTTGTACTAGAGCCGGTATTTTCGGTCCTGTGTCTGATACCTTGGCTTTTCGAGCCGTGAAATCTTTATTAAGCGCTCTGAAGCAAATATCGCAATCGCTGTGCGCAAAGCCTTGACTCCAACGACTGTGAAAGTGGTGTTCTAGAGCGGCCTTCTTAGGTCTTGTGACCGCTACCTTGACATCTGCAGCCATAAAAGCTGCATTAGTTGTACTAAAGCCGGTATCTTGGGTCTTGTGTACGATACCTTGGCTTCTCGATCCGTAAATTTTTCATTATGCGTTCTGAGGCAAATATCGCTAGCGCTGTGCGCAAAGCCTTATCTCCAACGACCGTGAAATGTGCATTGGGTGTTCTAGAGCGGCTGTCTGAGTTCCTACAGCCATGAAAGCTGCATTATTTGTACTAAAGCCAGTATCTTCGGTCCTGTGTCCGATACCTTCATTCACGTGCCCAAAGCCTTGACTCCAACGACTGTGAAATGTGCATTAGGAGTACTAGAGCGGCCTTATTAGGTCTTGTGACCGCTACCTTGACATTTGCAGCCTGAAAGCTGCGGTGCTGTGTCCCATAGAATGGCCTCTCAAGCCAAAAAATCTTCACTACGCGCTCTGAAGCATATAACGCTAGAGCTGTGCGCAAAGCCTTGACTCCAACGGACGTGAAATGTGCATTGGGTGTTCTAGAGCGGCTGTCGCAGGTCCTACAGCCATGAAAGCTGCATTATTTGTACTAAAGCCAGAATCTTCGGTCCTGTGTCTGATACCATGGCTTTGCGAGCCACAAAACCTTTATTCACGTGCCCAAAGCCATGACTCCAACGAACGTAAAATGTGCATTAAGTGTTTTACAGCGTCTGTCTCAGAACCTACAGCCATTAAAGCTGCATTAATTGTACTAGAGCCGGTATCTTCATTCCTGTGTCTGATACCTTGGCTTTTCGAGCCGTGAAATCTTTATTAAGCGCTCTGAAGCAAATATCGCTAACGCTGTGCGCAAAGCCTTGACTCCAACGACTGTGAAATGTGCATTAAGTGTTCTAGAGCGGCCTTCTTAGGTCTTGTGACCGCTACCTTGACATCTGCAGCCATGAAAGCTGCATTAGTTGTACTAGAGGCGGTATCTTGGGTCTTGTGTACAATACCTTGTCTTCTCGATCCGTAAAACCTTCGCTCTCAAGCAAATATCGCTAGCCCTGTGCCCAAAGCCTTAACTCCAAAGGCCGTGAAATGTGCTTTAGGTGTTCTAGAGCGGCTGTCTCAGGTCCTACAGCCATGAGAGCTGCATTATTTGTACTAGAGTCGGTATCTTTGGTCCTGTGTCCAATAGAATTGCGTCTTGAGCCGTGAAATCTTTATTAAGCGCTCTGAAGCAAATATCGCAAACGCTGTGCGCAAAGCCTTGATTCCAACGACTGTGAAATGTGCATTAGGTGTTCTAGAGCGGCCTTCTTAGGTCTTGTGACCGCTACCTTGACATCTGCAGCCATGAAAGCTGCATTAGTTGTACTAGAGCAGGTATCTTGGGTCTTGTGTACGATACCTTAGCTTCTCGATCCGTAAAGCCTTCATTATGCGTTCTGAGGCAAATATTGCTAGCCCTGTGCCCAAAGCCTTGACTGCAACGGCCATGAAATGGTCCTGTGTCTGATACCTTGGCTTCTCTAGCCGTAAAACTTTCATTCACGTGACCAAAGCCTTGTCTCCAACTGACGTTAAATGTGCATTAAGTGTTTTACAGCGTTTGTCTCAAGTCCTACATCCATGAAAGCTGCATTATTTGTTCTAGAGCCAGTATCTTCGGTCCTGTATTTGATAGCATGGCTTCTCGAGCCGTGAAATCTTCACTATTCTTTCTGAAGCGTATTTCGCTAGCTCTGTGCGCAAAGCCTTGACTCCAACGACTGTGAAATGTGCATTAGGTGTTCTAGAGCGGCCTTCTTAGGTCTTGTGACCGCTACCTTGACATCTGCAGCCATGAAAGCTGCATTAGTTGTACTAGAGCAGGTATCTTGGGTCTTGTGTACGATACCATGGCTTCTCGATCCGTAAAACCTTCGCTCTCAAGCAAATATCGCTAGCCCTGTGCCCAAAGCCTTAACTCCAAAGGCCGTGAAATGTGCTTTAGGTGTTCTAGAGCGGCTGTCTCAGGTCCTACAGCCATGAGAGCTGCATTATTGGTACTAGAGTCGGTATCTTTGGTCCTGTGTCCAATAGAATTGCGTCTTGAGCCGTGAAATGTTCATTAGGTGCTCTGAAGCAGATATCGCTAGCGCTGTGCGCAAAGCCTTGACTCCAACGACTGTGAAATGTGCATTAGGAGTACTAGAGCGGCCTTATTAGGTCTTGTGACCGCTACCTTGACATTTGCAGCCTGAAAGCTGCGGTTCTGTGTCCCATAGAATGGCCTCTCAAGCCAAAAAATCTTCACTACGCGCTCTGAAGCATATAACGCTAGAGCTGTGCGCAAAGCCTTGACTCCAACGGACGTGAAATGTGCATTGGGTGTTCTAGAGCGGCTGTCGCAGGTCCTACAGCCATGAAAGCTGCATTATTTGTACTAAAGCCAGAATCTTCGGTCCTGTGTCTGATACCATGGCTTTGCGAGCCACAAAACCTTCATTCACGTGCCCAAAGCCATGACTCCAACGAACGTAAAATGTGCATTAAGTGTTTTACAGCGTCTGTCTCAGAACCTACAGCCATTAAAGCTGCATTAATTGTACTAGAGCCGGTATCTTCATTCCTGTGTCTGATACCTTGGCTTTTCGAGCCGTGAAATCTTTATTAAGCGCTCTGAAGCAAATATCGCTAACGCTGTGCGCAAAGCCTTGACTCCAACGACTGTGAAATGTGCATTAGGTGTTCTAGAGCGGCCTTCTTGGGTCTTGTGACCGCTACCTTGACATCTGCAGCCATGAAAGCTGCATTAGTTGTACTAGAGGCGGTATCTTGGGTCTTGTGTACAATACCTTGTCTTCTCGATCCGTAAAACCTTCGCTCTCAAGCAAATATCGCTAGCCCTGTGCCCAAAGCCTTAACTCCAAAGGCCGTGAAATGTGCTTTAGGTGTTCTAGAGCGGCTGTCTCAGGTCCTACAGCCATGAGAGCTGCATTATTTGTACTAGAGTCGGTATCTTTGGTCCTGTGTCCAATAGAATTGCGTCTTGAGCCGTGAAATCTTTATTAAGCGCTCTGAAGCAAATATCGCAAACGCTGTGCGCAAAGCCTTGACTCCAACGACTGTGAAATGTGCATTAGGTGCTCTAGAGCGGCCTTCTTAGGTCTTGTGACCGCTACCTTGACATCTGCAGCCATGAAAGCTGCATTAGTTGTACTAGAGCAGGTATCTTGGGTCTTGTGTACGATACCTTGGCTTCTCGATCCGTAAAGCCTTCATAATGCGTTCTGAGGCAAATATCGCTAGCCCTGTGCCCAAAGCCTTAACTCCAAAGGCCGTGAAATGTGCTTTAGGTGTTCTAGAGCGGCTGTCTCAGGTCCTACAGCCATGAGAGCTGCATTAATTGTACTAGAGCCGGTACCTTCATTCCTGTGTCTGATACCTTGGCTTTTCGAGCCGTGAAATCTTTATTAAGCGCTCTGAAGCAAATATCGCTAACGCTGTGCCCAAAGCCTTGACTCCAACGACTGTGAAATGTGCATTAGGTGTTCTAGAGAGGCCTTCTTAGGTCTTGTGACCGCTACCTTGACATCTGCAGCCATGAAAGCTGCATTAGTTGTACTAGAGGCGGTATCTTGGGTCTTGTGTACGATACCATGACTTCTCGATCCGTAAAACCTTCGCTCTCAAGCAAATATCGCTAGCCCTGTGCCCAAAGCCTTAACTCCAAAGGCCGTGAAATGTGCTTTAGGTGTTCTAGAGCGGCTGTCTCAGGTCCTACAGCCATGAGAGCTGCATTATTGGTACTAGAGTCGGTATCTTTGGTCCTGTGTCCAATAGAATTGCGTCTTGAGCCGTGAAATCTTCATTAAGCGCTCTGAAGCAAATATCGCTAGCGCTGTGCGCAAAGCCTTGACTCCAATGACTGTGAAATGTGCATTAGAAGGTGTTCTAGAGCGGCCTTCTTAGGTCTTGTGACCGCTATCTTGACATCTGCAGCTATGAAAGCAGCATTAGTTGTACTAGAGCCAATATCTTGGGTCCTGTGTTCGATAGCATGGCTTCTCGATCCGTAAATTTTTCATTGTGCGTTCTGAGGCAAATATCGCTAGCCCTGTGCCCAAAGCCCTAAAGGTTGACTAAAAGGTTGACGCAACCAACACATAAATTGGGTGGACTTCGGAGTGAGATTACAAAGGTAGAGATTGGGGGCCAAAGACACAGCGATGCACACCCGATGTAACTACAATTGGTATCTGATCTTACTAAGAATAATGCATTTCTTTTATAGTACAAAATAGCGAGCTTACCAGTGCATAGTTCGACATAGTGTAAGGTTAGCAAAATACGTCTTTATTGATAATAGCTAACCATAGCAGCTTAATTAACTAGGTCTTTATTGTTTATTGCTGACTATTTCAGATCTACTTATGACTGATGAGCCATCGACATCTATAATCGGTTTACATACTTAATTGACATACATTTCCATTTGTTCTATATTATAATTGTCTTAATGTTATCTTATTTTATATAATCTAAACACCAACATACTCCCGGCCGTTGAACACCTGTTCAACGTTATCCAACGTTGACCGCAAAACTGCTGGAGGCTGAGTTTGCTGCAGCGGGAGGCGGACTAGGATTGACGATTCTCACGGTTGTCTGCTCTGGACTATTGTGCCTTGAGGTTTGGGAACACATCCTTATTCCATATATCAATACAAGAACCAATGGTATTGTGAGCGCTACATAGGAGACGATAACATGGTTTGCCGGCTGTTTCCAGTTTTGCTTAGTTTCCAGTTTTCCTTGAATATTGCTTAATTCGTCGTAGCTAAGCTGCATCTTCGTGAATTGTGTTGTTGTTGGCGCTGCCTTTGTTGGGCCAATGCTGAAGTTGCCAAATCGCACATATGACAATTTCATTGTGTCTGTCGTAGCTATACGGTGACCTGTTATTCGGATAGCAGAACTTCTTGCTGTACACGTCGGGTCTAGAGTTAACAATCCAGTCTTCTTGATAGTGACATCTTGGATGTCATCGTCACAGGTCACTGTGAATTCAATTGGTCTGGTGGTGGCAAAAATCCACTGATTCTTGTGATACATGTCGTACCACACGAATGACCTGTTTGTGTGTTGTATTTGACACGCTGATGATTTTGTGTTTTTGAATAACTGGAACTCACAGTTGCTATTGGCCGTAAACGTCGTTTGTTTATCAAAACAAATATATTGCTCATTGTTGAGCTGATAGCATCGTTCCAGATCTGCTCTTGAGAGCCCAATGTATTGATTTTGTTCTTTATTGACAGCGATAATGGGAATTTTAATGTTCATAGTTACAATCCCATGAGTTCCAACTGCTGGAATGGGTACTAGGTTATACAGTTGCACTATCTGCGTTGTCCCTAATGGAAACGTGACTTTAAACCTTCATTAACAAGCATATCTCTCCAACCTTTACTAATCCGTCTGAAAATGTCTTCAGGTCGGCCCAATATGGTTCGAGATCGTAAAATGCCACGATAGTCCAGTCAGACGTTGCCATTCTTCCTGTGCCAATACTTTCGTAGTGATGTTGGTCCTTTGAGCAAATGCTATAGGAAGTAGCAACAGCAATTGGCAGATCGTTATTGCCAATGGTGGCAGACCGGCTGACAAACGTCTTTTTGTCTTAGGTTCTGCAGTGTCCTCGATACCAGGGTCTTCTTGGGCATTGGTTTCTGTGTCATTGGCTTCGATTTTGCGTTTTATTCCCGTCTCTCTAAGCAAGGGGGCCAGTTTATGGATGGCACGCTTGTAGGTGCCTCTGGCTGTTTTAACGTCTACCACGCGGACGTTTCCATCCAGGCCTGGATACAATTTGATAATTCGTCCAATCGGCCACTGCAAGATTGGCACATTATCCTCCTTTAGAATTACCATCATGCCTTCCTTGACATTGTTATATGGTTTCTTCCATTTGGATGTACCCTGCAATTCCTGTAGGTATTCTTGAGACCATTGTGTCCAGAATGAATGCTTAAGCCGTTGCACTAATTCCCATTGCTCTGCAATGGATCGCTTTGTTATTGGCTCTGCATCAGGTTGAGCTACTAATGGTTCTCCGATCAATAGATGGCCTGGGGTTAGAGCTGTCAAGTCGTTGGGATCGTCTGAGTTTGGGGTTAACGGGCGAAAGTTCAGTACTGCTTCAACATTGACAATAATAGTAGACAGTTGTTCAAACGTTAAATTTCCTGTCGATACGTTTTTCAATAGCAAATGCTAAGCGGATTTCACTGCAGCTTCCCATAATCCTCCGAAATGTGGAGACCGTGGTGGTATGAACTTAAATTGCACTCCTTTTTTGTTGCAAAACTCCTTAATAGTATCTGCTGCCTTCTCTGAGTGTATAGTATCATTCAGCTCTTTCAGTTGGTTGTTTGCTCCAACAAAGTTTGTTGCATTGTCGCAGTACAATGTCTGACATCTTCCTCTGCGTCCAATGAAGCGCTGAAGCGCACCTACGAATGAGGAGGTGGACAGGTCTCCGACCAACTCCAGGTGGACTGCCTTGGTTGCAAAGCATACAAATACTGCAATGTAAGCCTTGTCGGGACGTTTTCCTCGAACTTTATGGTGGATCCAGAATGGTCCACAATAGTCTACTCCGGCGTTGAGAAAAGGTCTATTTTGAGATACCCGGTGCTCAGGTAAGTCACCCATGACTTGTTTAAAGAACTGAGGCCGGTACTTGGTGCAGGTTACGCAGCCCTGGATTACATTCCGGACCATCGGCTTCACCTTAATGATGTGGTACTGTTGCCTAGCTATTCCGCGTAGTACCTCATGTCCACAATGAAGATTCTCTTCATGAAGTTTCCGTAGTATCATTTTTATCACCGGATCATTATACGGCAAGAGATATGGATTCCTTGTTTCCGTTGATACTGGTGCTTGTTGTAGCCGAGTTGCTACTCGTATGATTGAATGTTCATCCAGTATTAGTGGCAATGTTGCCACCGTGCTTTTGCGATCTAGCGGTTGATCAGGTCGTTTCTTTAAGTGCCGTAATTCATATGCAAATCCTGTTTCTTGAATTTGTTTAATGATCACTCTCCGTGCTTGGTCCAACTCTTCCAACTCTAACTGAGCCGTTGGTTTCCTGTTCTGCTTGTGACAAAACCGTAGCACATACGCCATTATTCGCTGTAGCCGGTAAAACGAATTTCTGTGATTTACCGTATATATCCATTCACTTTTGTTGTTTGCCGTGGCAGTCACCATGCTGAATACCTTGGTTTTCTTCTCAGCGGTATCCATCGTGTGCTCTGTAGGCTTAAATGGTGCTGGCCAGCCACGTTCTGGTCCATGCAAAAATAGTGGTCCATACAACCATAATGTATGTGTGCTAAGCTGAACTGCTGATATGCCTCGAGACAGAACATCAGCTGCGTTGAGCGCTGATGACACATGACGCCATTGCCTTGGATGTGATACCACATGTATTTTGGTCAATCGATTAGCCACAAACGTGTGGAAATGTGATGCCCGTGAATTAATCCACGAGAGTACTACTGTTGAGTCTGACCAGAGAAATGATTCCACACCTTCTGATCCGAATTGGAGATCCTGTCGAACTCTATCCGTGAGTTCAGCTCCAAGTACAGCTGCACATAGTTCCAGCCGGGGTTTGATTTGATTTGACCGACTTCAGATAGCACCACTCGTCTTGTTATTCCTTTTGTGTGCCTTTGAGACTTTCCACATAATTGATCTTCTTTGGGTGCCCATATGATTCCCAATGTTTTGACACTTGCTTGTTTAAGTGTGTCACCGAGATTGATGTCAGCAATCGTATCCTCCTTTGGAATTTCTTTTAGAAGTTGACTGCTATTTGAACACCACTTTCGTAAGTTGAAACCCTGAGGTCTCAAGATTTCTAGCAGCTCGTGTCTTATTTGCAGGGCTTCTGGTAAACTGTCTGCTCCTGTAAGACAATCATCAACATAAAAGTCATTATACCAAACACCCATAGGGTGAAATGGTATATTAAAGTCGCTAAAATGTATGTAACAGGCAGAAGGAAGCTTTTCCGACCACATAAAGTATATATATTCTTGAACAGCATCAACAGCCGAGACGATCTAGCCATGTCTGTCTGTCCGTCCGTCCGTCCGTCCGTCCGTCCGTCCGTCCGTCCGTCCGTCCGTCCGTCCGTCCGTCCGTCCGTCTGTATGAACACCTAGATCTCGGAGACTATAAGAGCTAGAGCCACCAAATTTGGTATGTAGACTCGTGTCATATGTACGCTTATCGAGTTTGTTTCAAATGTTTGCCACGCCCCCTACCGCCCCCGCAAATGATATAAAACCGATTTTCTTAAACACCATAGCAACTAGAGACACAAAATTTGGTATGTATATTTGCTTAGTAAACGCGCACATTTTGTATTTATAAAAATTTTGCCACGCCCCCTACCGCCCCCGCAAATTAAATAAAACCGATTTTCTCAAACACTATAGCAACTAGGAACACAAAATTTGGTACGTATATTTGCTTAGTAATTGCGCACATTTTTTATGTGTAAAGATTTTGCCACGCCCCTTTCCGCCCCTGTAATTTGAAAAAACTTGATTATCTCCCGTAATTTTCTACCTTGTGCAATCAAATTTAGCACACTTAAATTTGATACTAATATCAAGCAAAATACCAAATTTGATCAAAATCGGACTAAAAATAGCCAAGTTATGCATATAAACGTTTTTCCATATGGCCGGAAGTGGCCGTTGGCTGGTGGGGGCGCTAGGGTGCTCGAATGCTTGAGTGAGCGAAATACTAAGATATGCTTCTAAAAAGCATGCAAACAGATTTTTTTAAAAATACGAAAATGCATTGGTTATTATAAATTTAAAATATTTGTTTTACTGGTGTATGGTATACCCAAGTCGGCGAGACGACTTACTTACTTCATTTTTTAATGCCAATGCTCCAGACGACAAATTTTCCATGTTTTTTAGCGCCAAATATTCCAGACGCTTTGTCGCTAAATATGGGGCTGATGTTGTTCCATAAGTCACCGCTTTTAAACGATAAAACTACAGTTCTTGACTTGGATCCTCTCTCCACACAATCATCTGATTGAATTGATCGGCAGGGTTTATCCAAACTTCAATGTCCGCAGTGAACACATATTTGTGTGTCCTGAACCGCAGTAGAATTGAGAAGAGTTGACTCTGTACAACTGGTCCTGGATATAAAATATCGTTCAGTGATTTTCCTGATGACGTATTGGATGATGCATCAAACACTACTCTTAGCTTGGTGGTGGTACTTTCGGGCTTTAGTACACAGTGATGTGGAATAAAGTAATGGTTCTTGGGTATTTGCTCCACCATTACCTGCTTCATATGTCCAAGCTGTTCATATTCTGACATAAATTTCACATACTCCTTTTTTATGTCAGGGCTCAATCGCCGCTCTAACGACATGAATCTGCTTATGGTTACTTCCCGAGATTCTCTAAGGGATGAAGCTTCTTCAGCAAATGGAAGCTTTACAATTAGTCGATTGTCAGCCGCCGTGTATAGGTTATCGAGGAAGAATTTTTCACAATACTCTTCCTCTGGACTCCTATACCTTTTTATTGGCTCTAGTGTGTCTAGCTGCCAAAATCTTTCTAGAGATTCCTCTGGATTAGTTATGCCTACCGTACATGTGATAGAAGCTGACGTTGACATATTAATTCTGCCAGCAACAATCCATCCCAATTCTGAATTTTGTAATGTTGGACGGTTTCGATTTCCCCGTCTTCTTTCTGGTGGCAGTATAGCATAGTGATCATCAGCTCCCAACAGCATATCAATTTTTCCTGGTTTATCAAATGTTGGGTCCGCTAATTGAATGTTGTTTGGTAATGTGACTTTCTCAGTTATCTATTCTGTGGGTTGGTCACCTATTATGTGTGGCAATACAAATGCCTCAACTAGCATTGCGAACTTGTTGTATCTTGACCTTACAACCAAGCTTACTCGCGCCGTGCTTATCTGTGGTTGACCACCCACTCCATTTATGTGCACATGAGTCTCGTTAATTTTTAATGATAACTTCTTTACCAGTCTCTCTGAAACGAGATTTACTTGTGAGCCGCTATCCAAGAGTGCTCGAAATTCTCCTGTCCTTTCATTGATTCCTTTTACTACTACCTTGGCCGTTGCCAACAGAGTGTATTTTCTACCAATTCCATATGCAGACGCTGCTGAAGCAGATGTAGCCATTTGGTTGCCTGTGTCTAAATGCAACATCGTGTTATGTTTTTTATCGCATTTGAAGCATCCCCTCCATGAGCAATTTTTGGCCATATGGTCTGGCTTAAAGCAATTGACACACAATTTGTGTCTCTGCACCCAATTTAGCCGCTCTGCTGCGGATTTGATTTTAAACCTTTCACATTGGAAGAGTTTGTGTTTTGATTTCTCACAGAAAGCACACAAGGTACTGTTTGTCCCAGATGCTGTTGCGCATGTCTTCCTTGGATTTAGTTTTTCAATGCTGCGATTTTCGTTTCTTGGTTTTCCAATCGCCTCTAATGTTAGGAAGCGCTGTTCCAAGAATGATAGGAAATCCTTTACTTCCTGTAGATCCCTTGTGTTTAAAAGAGATTGCTCATATAGTGCGTGGTTGAATCTATCCAATTTCCTTGTCATATGAAACATTATGACAGCATCTGACGATTCCATATTGACGCCTACATTTTTTAAAGCTTGCAACGATTCAAAGATGTTATCATGCAAATTCTTTATCGAAGCTGCGTCATTTCCCACATTTGGGTGATCAAACAGCTTTGTCAGTATGGCTGTTACTAGAACTCGTTTGTTATTAAATCGATCCTGCAACACTGACCAAGCAGTGTTGTAATTGTCTTCTGTTAATTCCAGGTGCCGTATCAATCTCTCTGCTTCTCCAGAAAGGTTTGATTTTAAGTACCACATTTTCTCTATTGTGGATACATTTGACTCATGAACCACCTTTTTATAGAAGTCATGAAATTGTTGCCATTTCAGATAATCCCCATCAAATTTTGGAATGGGAATTTTGGGTAGTTGCAATGATTGTATTGATTGCACTACAGGCGCTGATTGTATCTCTACATTTTCTGCTGGTGCCACACAGAATTTCAGCAATGTATTTTCTGCAGCCACAAACGTAGCTATATTATATCCGACTTCGGCTGGATTGTCAGTTAGCCGATGAATCTCATAATGGATTTCTTCAATTTGCATCCATAATTTGTCGACTACCGATTTATAATTCATTTTTTCCTCAGGCACTATTTGTCTTAATGTCCTGGACAATGAATCCAACAGCGCACCTTGCTTGCGAAGCAGTGGTTTGATCATGACTCGCTCTTCCTCTCTTTGACGAGCTTGCCTCTCTAATTTTATCTTTGCCAAGTGGTCCTTCCACTCTTCCTCAGTATTAGTTACCACCGCCTTCATTCTGGTGAAATAGTCCGTTACAAAGTAGTCATCTTCTGTTGGCACGTTATTTAATTTGTCCATTAGCTCCTGATGACTTTTTTCGAAGTTCTCCCACATGTATTCCAGGAGCTCAAGTTTCTCCTCAAAATAGGCAGGCTTCGTTTTCCTGGCGATAGAATCCTTTTTGGTATTCCGAATGAAGGCCTGAATTGCTTCTCCGCGTTCTGTCTGCTGATTATAGAACTCCTCCATGTTCTTTTATATTCTTATTTACTTGCTTATTTATACTAGTACTTGACCCGATGGGAGTTTATTTATTTTCTCAAAGACAGGGAACGCTCCGACTCGTTCCTTAAATTGGTCAAGTGTAGTACAAATAAGAATAAGAACTAAATAGAAGTCGCCTTTTGTTTAGTTTTTTTTTTTTAACAATAGTTAATTTTATTTCCAATATTCGTATTCTTTTTACACAGATATACGCCACGACAGTGAAACCAATTTTTTGAGTTTCTTTTATTTGTTAAAAATTGCTGACTGATGCCATCGGACGTAAAATGTGATGGTGTTTTACAGAGTCTGTCTCAACTCCCACAGCCATGAAAGCTGCATTGTTTGTACTAGAGCCGGTATCTTCAGTCCTGTGTGCGATACCATGGCTTCTTGAGCCGTGAAATGTTCATTAGGCGCTCTGAACCATATATCGCTAGCTCTGTTTCCAAAGCCTTGACTCCAACGAACGTTAAATGTGAATTAAGTGTTTTACAGCGTCTGTCTCAGGTACTACAGCCATTAAAGGTGCATTATTTGTACTAGAGCCGGTATTTTCGGTCCTGTGTCTGATACCTTGGCTTTTCGAGCCGTGAAATCTTCATTAGGCGCTCTGAAGCAGATATCGCTAGCGCTGTGCGCAAAGCCTTGACTCCAACGACTGTGAAATGTGCATTAGGAGTACTAGAGCGGCCTTCTTAGGTCTTGTGACCGCTACCTTGACATTTGCAGCCTGAAAGCTGCGGTTCTGTGTCCCATAGAATGGCCTCTCAAGCCAAAATATCTTCACTAGGCGATCTGAAGCATATAACGCTAGAGCTGTGCGCAAAGCCTTGAGTCCAACGGACGTGAAATGTGCATTGGGTGTTCTAGAGCGGCTGTCTCAGGTCCTACAGCCATGAAAGCTGCATTATTTGTACTGAAGCCAGAATCTTCGGTCTTGTGTCTGATACCATGGCTTTTCGAGCCACAAAACTTTCATTCACGTGCCCAAAGCCTTGACGCCCACGGACGTAAAATGTGAATTAAGTGTTTTACAGAGTCTGTCTCAGGTCCCACAGCCATGAAAGCTACATTATTTGTACTAGAGCCGGAATCTTCGGTCCTGCGTCCGATAGCATGGCGTCTCGAGCCGAGAAATCTTCACTAGGCGCTCTGAAGCATATAACGTTAGAGCTGTGCGCAAAGCCTTGACTCCAACGGACGTGAAATGTGCATTGGGTGTTCTAGAGCGGCTGTCACAGGTCCTACAGTCATGAAAGCTGCATTATTTGTACTAAAGCCGGTATCTTCCGTTCTGTGTCCCATAGAGAGGCTTCTCGAGCCATGAAAACTTCACAAAGCGCTCTGAAGCATATATCGCTAGCGCTGTGCGCAAAGCCTTATCTCCAACGACCGTGAAATGTGCATTGGGTGTTCTAGAGCGGCTGTCTGAGTTCCTACAGCCATGAAAGCTGCATTATTTGTACTAAAGCCAGTATCTTCGGTCCTGTGTCCGATACCTTCATTCACGTGCCCAAAGCCTTGACTCCAACGGACGTAATATGTGAATTATGTGTTTTACAGCGTCTGTCTCAGGTCCTATAGCCATTAAAGCTATATTATTTGTACTAGAGCCAGTATCTTCGGTTTTGTGTTCAATAGAATGGCTTCTCGAGCCGTGAAATCTTCACAAAGCGCTCTGAAGCATATATCGCTAGCGCTGTGCGCAAAGCCTTATCTCCAAAGACCGTGAAATGTGCATTGCGTGTTCTAGAGCGGCTGTCACAGGTCCTACAGCCATGAAAGCTGCATTATTTGTACTAAAGCCGGTATCTTCCGTTCTGTGTCCCATAGAGAGGCTTCTCGAGCCATGAAATCTTCACTAAGCGCTCTGAAGCATATATCGCCAGCGCTGTGCGCAAAGCCTTATCTCCAACGACCGTGAAATGTGCATTGGGTGTTCTAGAGCGGCTGTCTAGGGTCCTACAGCCATGAAAGCTGCATTATTTGTACTAGAGCCAGTATCTTCGGTCCTGTGTCCGATACCTTCATTCACGTGCGCAAAGCCTTAACTCAAACGATCGTGAAATGTGCATTGGGTATTCTAGAGCGGCTGTCTCAGGTCCTACAGCCATGAAAGATGCCTTATTTTTACTAGATCCAGAATCTTCGGTCCTGTGTCCGATACCTTCATTCACGTGCCCAAAGCCTTGACTCCAATATGTGAATTAAGTGTTTTATAGAATCTGTCTCAAGTCCCACTGCCATGAAAGCTGCATTATTTGTACTAGAGCCGGTATCTTCGGTCCTGCGTCCGATAGCATGGCTTCTCGAGCCGTGAAATCTTCATTAGGCGCTCTGAAGCATATATCGCTAGCTCTGTGCCCAAAGCCTTATCTCCAACGACCGTAAAAAGTGCATTGGGTGTTCTAGAGCGGCTGACACAGGTCCTACAGCCATGAAAGCTGCATTATTTTTTCTAGAACCGGCCTTAACTCCAACCAACGTAAAATGTGCATTAAGTGTTTTAAAGCGTCTGTCTCAGGTTCTACAGTCATTAAAGCTGCATTATTTTAACTATTGATAGTATCTTCATTCCTGTGTCTGATACCTTGGCTTTTCGAGCCGGGAAATCTTCAATAAGCGCTCTGAAGCAAATATCGCTAGCGCTGTGCCCAAAGCCTTGACTCCAACGGACGCGAAATGTGCATTGGGTGTTCTAGAGCGGCTGTATAAGGTCCTACAGAAGTGAAAGCTGCATGATTTGTACGAGAGCCAGTATCTTCGGTCCTGTGTCCGATACCTTGCCTCCTCTATCCGTTAAACCTTCATTCACGTGCCCAAAGCCTTGACTCCGTCGGTCGTAAAGTGTGAATTAAGTGTTTTACAGAGTCTGCCTCAAGTCCCACTGCCATGAAAGCTGCATTATTTGTACTAGAGCCGGTATCTTCAGTCCTGTGTCCGATACCATGGCTTCTTGAGCCGTGAAATGTTCATTAGGCGCTCTGAAGCATATATCGCTAGCTCTGTGCCCAAAGCCTTGACTTCAACGAACGTTAAATGTGCATTAAGTGTTTTACAGCGTTTGTCTCAGGTTCTGCAGCCATTAAAGCTGCATTAATTGTACTAGAGCCGGTATCTTCATTCCTGTGTCTGATACCTTGGCTTTTCGAGCCGTGAAATCTTTATTAAGCGCTCTGAAGCAAATATCGCTAACGCTGTGCGCAAAGCCTTGACTCCAACGACTGTGAAATGTGCATTAGGTGTTCTAGAGAGGCCTTCTTAGGTCTTGTGACCGCTACCTTGACATCTGCAGCCATGAAAGCTGCATTAGTTCTACTAGAGGCGGTATCTTGGGTCTTGTGTACGATACCTTGGCTTCTCGATCCGTAAAACCTTCGCTCTCAAGCAAATATCGCTAGTCCTGTGCCCGGCTGTCTCAGGTCCTACAGCCATGAGAGCTGCATTATTTGTACTAGAGTCGGTATCTTCGGTCCTGTGTCCATTAGAATTGCGTCTTGGGCCGTGAAATCTTCATTAGGCGCTGTAAAGCAAATATATCTAGCCCTGTGCCCAAAGCCTTGTCTCTAACGGCTGTGAAATGAGAATTAGGTGTTCTATAGCGGCTGTCTTAAGTCCTGTGACCGCTACCTTGACATCTGCAGTCACGAATACTTCATTATGTGTACAAGAGCCGGTATCTAGGGTCCTGCGTCCGATACCTTGACATCTCGATCCGCAAAACCTACCATATGCGTTCTGAGGCAAATATCGCTAGCCCTGTGCCCAAACCCTTGACTGCAACGGCCATGAAATGTGCCTGTGTCCGATACCTTGGCTTCTCTAGTTGTAAAACTTTCATTGACGTGCCCAAAGCCTTGTCTCCAACTAACGTAAAATGTGCATTAAGTGTTTTACAGAGTCTGTCTCAGGTCCTACAGTCATGAAAGCTACATTATTTGTACTAGAGTCGGTATGTTCGGTCCTGTGTCCGATAGCATGGCTTCTCGAGCCGTAAAATCTTCACTAGGCGTTCTGAAGCATAAATCGCTAACGCTGTGCGCAAAGCCTTAACTCCAACGATCATGAAATGTGCATTGGGTGTTCTAGAGCGACTGTCTCAGGTCCTACAGCCATGAAAGCTGCATTTTTTGTACTAGAGCCAGTATCTTCGGTCCTGTGTCCGATACCTTCATTCACGTGCGCAAAGCCTTAACTCAAACGATCGTGAAATGTGCATTGGGTATTCTAGAGCGGCTGTCTCAGGTCCTACAGCCATGAAAGATGCCTTATTTTTACTAGATCCAGAATCTTCGGTCCTGTGTCCGATGCCTTTATTCACGTGCCCAAAACCTTGACTCCAATGGACGTAAAATGTGAATTAACTGTTTTACAGAGTCTGTCTCAAGTCCCACTGCCATGAAAGCTGCATTATTTGTACTAGAGCCGGAATCTTCGGTCCTGCGTCCGATAGCATGGCGTCTCGAGCCGAGAAATCTTCACTAGGCGCTCTGAAGCATATAACGCTAGAGCTGTGCGCAAAGCCTTGACTCCAACGGACGTGAAATGTGCATTGGGTGTTCAAGAGCGGCTGTTTCAGGTCCTACAGCCATGAAAGCTGCATTATTTGTACTAAAGCCGGTATCTTCCGTTCTGTGTCCCATAGAGAGGCTTCTCGAGCCATGAAAACTTCACAAAGCGCTCTGAAGCATATATCGCTAGCGCTGTACGCAAAGCCTTATCTCCAACGACCGTGAAATGTGCATTGGGTGTTCTAAAGCGGCTGTCACAGGTGCTACAGCCATGAAAGCTGCATTATTTGTACTAGAACCGGTATCTTCGGTCCTGTGTCCGACAGAGAGGCGCTGTGCGCAAAGCCTTAACTCCAACGATCGTGAAATATGCATTGGGTGTTCTAAAGCGGCTGTCTCAGGTCCTACAGCCATGAAAGATGCCTTATTTTTACCAGAGCTAGAATCTTGGGTCCTGTGTCCGATACCTTTATTCACGTGCCGAAAGCCTTGACTCCAACGGACGTAAAATGTGAATTAAGTGTTTTACAGAATCTGTCTCAAGTCCCACTGCCATGAAAGCTGCATTATTTGTACTAGAGCCGGTATCTTCGGTCCTGCGTCCGATAGCATGGCTTCTCGAGCCGTGAAATTTTCACTAGGCGCTCTGAAGCATATATCGCTAGCTCTGTGCCCAAAGCCTTATCTCCAACGACCGTAAAAAGTGCATTGGGCGTCTCATGTCCTACAGCCATGAAAGCTGCATTATTGGTACTAGAGCCGGTATCTTCAGTCCTGTGTCCGATACCTTGGTTTTTTGAGCTGTGTTCAATGAAAGACGATAGTATTTCTTGAAGTTATTAAATGTTTATTTATTTATATATATATAGGCACTAGCACATAAACCAGTGACTAAAGGTTGTCGCAACCAACACATAAATTGGGTGGACTTCGGAGTGAGATTACAAAGGTAGAGATTGGGGGCCAAAGACACAGCGATGCACACCCGATGTAACTACAATTGGTATCTGATCTTACTAAGAATAATGCATTTCTTTTATAGTACAAAATAGCAAGCTAACCAGTGCATAGTTCGACATAGTAAAATACGTCTTTATTGATAATAGCTAACCATAGCAGCTTAATTAACTAGGTCTTTATTGTTTATTACATTTCCATTTGTTCTATATTATAATTGTCTTAATGTTATCTTATTTTATATAATCTAAACACCAACATACTCCCGGCCGTTGAACACCTGTTCAACGTTATCCAACGTTGACCGCAAAACTGCTGGAGGCTGGGGTTGCTGCACCGGGAGTCGGACTAGGATTGACGATTCTCACGGTTGTCTGGACTATTGTGCCTTGAGGTTTGGGAACACCTCCTTATTCCATATATCAATACAAGAACCAATGGTATTGTGCCGGCTGGCTGGGGTCTTCTAGCAATTTCCAGTTTTGCTTAGTTTCCACTTTTCCTTAAATATTGCTTAATTCGTCAAAGCTAAGCTGCATCTTCGTGAATTATTTTGTTGTTGGCGCTGCCTTTGTTGGGCCAATGCTGAAGTTGCCAAATCGCACATATGACAATTTCATTGTGTCTGTCGTAGCTATACGGTGACCTGTTATTCGGATAGCAGAACTTCTTGCTGTACACGTCGGGTCTAGGGTTAACAATCCAGTCTTCTTGATAGTGACATCTTGGATGTTATCGTCACAGGTCACTGTGAGTTCAATTGGTCTGGTGGTGGCAAAAATCCACTGATTTTTGTGATACATGTCGTACCACACGAATGACCTGTTTGTGTGTTGTATTTGACACACTGATGATTTTGAGTTTTTGAATAACTGGAACTCACAGTTGCTATTGGCCGTAAACGTCGTTTGTTTATCAAAACAAATATATTGCTCATTGTTGAGCTGATAGCATCGTTCCAGATCTGCTCTTGAGAGCCCAATGTATTGATTTTGTTCTTTATTGACAGCGATAATGGGAATTTTAATGTTCATCGTTACAATCCCATGAGTTCCAACTGCTGGAATGGGTACTAGGTTATACAGTTGCACTATCTGCGTTGTCCCTAATGGAAACGTGACTTTAAACCTTCATTAACAAGCATATTTCTCCAACCTTTACTAATCCGTCTGAAAATGTCTTCAGGTCGGCCCAATATGGTTCGAGATCGTAAAATGCTACGATAGTCCAGTCAGACGTTGCCATTCTTCCTGTGCCAATACTTTCGTAGTATATGCTTGGTTTGGGGTTGAATCGAGTGATGTTGGTCCTTTGAGCAAATGCTATAGGAAGTAGCAACAGCAATTGGCAGATCGTTATTGCCAATGGTGGCAGACCGGCTGACAAACGTCTTTTTGTCTTAGGTTCTGCAGTGTCCTCGATACCAGGGTCTTCTTGGGCATTGGTTTCTGTGTCATTGGCTTCGATTTTGCGTTTTATTCCCGTCTCTCTAAGCAAGGGGGCCAGTTTATGGATGGCACGCTTGTAGGTGCCTCTGGCTGTTTTAACGTCTACCACGCGGACGTTTCCATCCAGGCCTGGATACAATTTGATAATTCGTCCAATCGGCCACTGCAAGATTGGCACATTATCCTCCTTTAGAATTACCATCATGCCTTCCTTGACATTGTTATATGGTTTCTTCCATTTGGATGTACCCTGCAATTCCTGTAGGTATTCTTGAGACCATTGTGTCCAGAATGAATGCTTAAGCCGTTGCACTAATTCCCATTGCTCTGCAATGGATCGCTGTGTTACTGGCTCTGCATCAGGTTGAGCTACTAATGGTTCTCCGATCAATAGATGGCCTGGGGTTAGAGCTGTCAAGTCGTTGGGATCGTCTGAGTTTGGGGTTAACGGGCGAAAGTTCAGTACTGCTTCAACATTGACAATAGTAGACAGTTGTTCAAACGTTAAATTTCCTGTCGATACGTTTTTCAATAGCAAATGCTAAGCGGATTTCACTGCAGCTTCCCATAATCCTCCGAAATGTGGAGACCGTGATGGTATGAACTTAAATTGCACTCCTTTTTTGTTGCAAAACTCCTTAATAGTATCTGCTGCCTTCTCTGAGTGTATAGTATCATTCAGCTCTTTCAGTTGGTTGTTTGCTCCAACAAAGTTTGTTGCATTGTCGCAGTACAATGTCTGACATCTTCCTCTGCGTCCAATGAAGCGCTGAAGCGCACCTACGACTGAGGAGGTGGACAGGTCTCCGACCAACTCCAGGTGGACTGTCTTGGTTGCAAAGCATACAAATACTGCAATGTAAGCCTTGTCGGGACGTTTTCCTCGAACTTTATGGTGGATCCAGAATGGTCCACAATAGTCTACTCCGGCGTTGAGAAAAGGTCTATTTTGAGATACCCGGTGCTCAGGTAAGTCACCCATGACTTGTTTAAAGAACTGAGGCCGGTACTTGGTGCAGGTTACGCAGCCCTGGATCACATTCCGGACCATCGGCTTCACCTTAATGATGTGGTACTGTTGCCTAGCTATTCCGCGTAGTGCCTCATGTCCACAATGAAGATTCTCTTCATGAAGTTTCCGTAGTATCATTTTTATCACCGGATCATTATACGGCAAGAGATATGGATTCCTTGTTTCCGTTGATACTGGTGCTTGTTGTAGCCGAGTTGCTACTCGTATGATTGAATGTTCATCCAGTATTAGTGGCAATGTTGCCACCGTGCTTTTGCGATCTAGCGGTTGATCAGGTCGTTTCTTTAAGTGCCGTAATTCATATGCAAATCCTGTTTCTTGAATTTGTTTAATGATCACTCTCCGTGCTTGGTCCAACTCTTCCAACTCTAACTGAGCCGTTGGTTTCCTGTTCTGCTTGTGACAAAACCGTAGCACATACGCCATTATTCGCTGTAGCCGGTAAAACGAATTTCTGTGATTTACCGTATATATCCATTCACTTTTGTTGTTTGCCGTGGCAGTCACCATGCTGAATACCTTGGTTTTCTTCTCAGCGGTATCCATCAAACCTTGCCATCAAAAATACGCCTTGGAATTTTCATGTGGTTTAGTGCTTGTACATCCTCTCGGTAGGCTTCCCATTGCTTCTCCAAATACGGCGGTAGGTCCTCATCCACCTCAATTCGTTCGGTAGCAACATGTTGAAGAAACATTTTCGCTCTTACCACTACCGGTGCGAACAGTCCTAGAGGATCAAAGATTTGACCGACTTCAGATAGCACCACTCGTCTGGTTATTCCTTTTGTATGTCTTTGAGCCTTTCCACATAATTGGTCTTCTTTGGGTGCCCATATGATTCCCAATGTTTTGACACTTGTTTGTTTAAGTGTGTCACCGAGATTGATGCCAGCAATCGTATCCTCCTTTGGAATTTCTTTTAGAAGTTGACTGCTATTTGAACACCACTTTCGTAAGTTGAAACCCTGAGGTCTCAAGATTTCTAGCAGCTCGTGTCTTATTTGCAGGGCTTCTGGTAAACTGTCTGCTCCTGTAAGACAATTATCAACATAAAAGTCATTTTTTAATGCCAATGCTCCAGACGACAAATTTTCCATGTTTTTTAGCGCCAAATATTCCAGACACTTTGTCGCTAAATATGGGGCTGATGTTGTTCCATAAGTCACCGCTTTTAAACGATAAAACTTCAGTTCTTGACTCCAATTCAACTGCCGCCGTGTGCAGACGTGTTTTTTAATGAACTCCGCAAAAATTGAGTGTAAAAAAAAAAAAAAAAAAAAAAAAGTCTGCGTTTGCAAAAAGTTGTGTAGGGCTCTCAGTCGCCTCAGAGACGCCTATTTACAATCATATTGTTATTAGATTGCTCTAATAGCAATAAATGCTAAGTTGCAACAACAAAGTGCGTAATTTTTACAAAAGCAATGTCCACCAATTCGGGCCCAAGCTCTCTCGATCCCCGCCAGCAACAGCTACAAGAACTAATTGTACAACAACAACGTGAGCGTCGACTCTCGGTCCAACGCAACAACGCGTACTTTTCGGTGGTGTCGCCGACCCCACCGAATGCTAACGTAAGCAATAACACCGAAAGTGCCAGCCACTCAGCAATTAACAGCAACCTACCGTGGAGAGATCAGTGTGCTTCTCCATCAATATCGATAACTGGGTCACCGATTGCACCAACCAGCACCGTCAGCTCGTTGACAGCAACTACTGCAACGTCTGCCGAAGTATTGACCTGCCTCAAGCCGTCAACGACAAGTCGCCCAGAGTCAGCCACAATAGTAAACCCAACGACTTCTGTCCAAACTGGAATGGACAGATACATTAAAATAACTAAGCGGAAGCTAAGCCCGCAAAAGAAAAAAAAGTGGCAATACGCCGAAAATAACCAAACCAAATGAACGAGAAAAACGGAAAAACGACGTCTAAGAAGAGAATGGCAGATTACTCGATCACCAGCAGCAAAACTTCGCCTAAGGCAAGCTAATCGCAACCTCTCCAAGGCGTTAAGACAAGAGGAAAGCTGGGCTCAAAGGAAATACATAGAAAAGCTCAGTCCAACCAGCACTAAACATCCTCTGTGGAAAACCCACCCAACTTTAAGCGCTCCTACAGAGACAATTTCACCGATTAGGAGTCCAACCGGTGGATGGGCCCGCAGTGACGTAGAGAGGGCATCCGTATTTGCCACACATCTTAAAATGGTTTTCCAGCCAAATCCAACATCAAACTCATCTGTACTTCCCCCTTCGAACACATTAACGGATAGTGAATACTCGGAACTCCAATCGGACGAGATCACTGCAGTTATTAAAAACCACCTAAAGCCGAAAAAAGCCCCTGGCCATGACCTAATCACACCGAAAATGATCCTAGAACTCCCTATCATTGCAATACAATATATCTGCAAACCGTTCAACGCTATAATAAAAATTGGCTACTTCCCAAGAACATGGAAAAAGTCCACTATCATCATGATTCCTAAAGTGGGAAAGGACAAAACCCAGCCATCATCCTATAGGCCAATTAGTTTGCTGCCATATCTTTCAAAGCTTTTTGAAAAGGTCCTGCAGATCCGCCTAAACTCATTTCTGGCATCGGAGAATACAATCCCTTCACACCAGTTTGGCTTCCGCGAAAAACATGGTACAATTGAACAAGTCAATCGCATAACATCCGAAATACGAACAGCATTCGAACTAAAAGAATACTGTGCGGCTGTCTTTCTCGACGTTGCCCAGGCTTTCGATAGAGTTTGGCTGGAGGGTCTGATGTTCAAAATCCGGCAAAAACTGCCACAGTACACACACAAACTCATGGAATCTTACCTTTACAATAGGAAATTCGCTGTTAGATGTAATGGCTCCGTCTCCGCTGATTTTGAAATCAAAGCTGGTGTACCGCAAGGCAGTGTACTCGGCCCATTGCTCTACCTGCTGTGCACTGCAGACTTACCAACGAGTTTAGGACTTACAACGTCCACTGACACGGCAATCCTCAGCAGATCCAAATGCCCAATACAAGCCTGTGCAAAATTAGAGGAACACCTTAAGGTGGTAGAGGAATGGCTAGCAACCTGGCGTATCCGGGTCAACGAGCAGAAATGCAAACATGTTACATTTACGCTTAACAGAAGAAACTGTCCAGCTCTAATGCTAAACAACGTACCAGTTCCTCAAGCCGCGGATGTCACTTACCTTGGCATCCACCTAGCCAGAAGACTAACTTGGCGCAAGCACGTCGAAGCAAAAAAGTCACAGCTTAAACTGAAAGCGAGTAGCCTACATTGGATCATCAATGCTCGGTCCCCTCTACGTCTGGAGTATAAAGTCCTCCTATACAACTCCGTACTGAAACCCATCTGGACTTACGGAGCCGTACTATGGGGAAATGCAAGTACCAGCAATGTCGATATTATACAAAGAGCGCAGTCGAAGATTTTAAGATCAATCACGGGGGCCCCGTGGTATATACGAAACGACAACATTCAAAATGATCTAAATATACCTAGCGTAAAATCTGAAATAGGTACTCAACAACTAAAGTATTCTGCGAAACTGGATGCACACCCAAATGTTCTTGCCAATTCCCTTACGCGAACTAATAATAGAACTCGTCTTAAAAGAAATGACAGACCAACCCAATAACAAGTGATTAGGGCCGCCTGCAATATCCACAGGATTTATCTTAAGTACTAGTCTAAGAAAAATATCTCAAACTTGTTGTTAGGCTCTAATTTAAGAGTAGATTCAACAAATATATATTAAACGTTAAAAAAAAAAAAAAAAAAAAAGTTCTTGACTTGGATCCTCTCTCCACACAATCATCTGATTGAATTGATCGGCAGGGTTTATCCAAACTTGACGATACATTTTTTCAATGTCCGTAGTGAACACATATTTGTGTGTCCTGAACCGCAGTAGAATTGAGAAGAGTTGACTCTGTACAACTGGTCCTGGATATAAAATATCGTTCAGTGATTTACCTGATGACGTTTTGGATGATGCATCAAACACTACTCTTAGCTTGGTGGTGGTACTTTCGGGCTTTAGTACACAGTGATGTGGAATAAAGTAATGGTTCTTGGGTATTTGCTCCACCATTACCTGCTTCATATGTCCAAGCTGTTCATATTCTGACATAAATTTCACATACTCCTTTTTTATGTCAGGGCTCAATCGCCGCTCTAACGACATGAATCTGCTTATGGTTACTTCCCGAGATTCTCCAAGGGATGAAGCTTCTTCAGCAAATGGAAGCTTTATAATTAGTCGATTGTCAGCCGCCGTGTATAGGTTATCGAGGAAGAATTTTTCACAATACTCTTCCTCTGGACTCCTATACCTTTTTATTGGCTCTAGTGTGTCTAGCTGCCAAAATCTTTCTAGAGATTCCTCTGGATTAGTTATGCCTACCGTACATGTGATAGAAGCTGACGTTGACATATTAATTCTGCCAGCAACAATCCATCCCAATTCTGAATTTTGTAATGTTGGACGGTTTCGATTTCCCCGTCTTCTTTCTGGTGGCAGTATAGCATAGTGATCATCAGCTCCCAACAGCATATCAATTTTTCCTGGTTTATCAAATGTTGGGTCCGCTAATTGAATGTTGTTTGGTAATGTGACTTTCTCAGTTATCTATTCTGTGGGTTGGTCACCTATTATGTGTGGCAATACAAATGCCTCAACTAGCATTGCGAACTTGTTGTATCTTGACCTTACAACCAAGCTTACTCGCGCCGTGCTTATCTGTGGTTGACCACCCACTCCATTTATGTGCACATGAGTCTCGTTAATTTTTAATGATAACTTCTTTACCAGTCTCTCTGAAACGAGATTTACTTGTGAGCCGCTATCCAAGAGTGCTCGAAATTCTCCTGTCCTTTCATTGATTCCTTTTACTACTACCTTGGCCGTTGCCAACAGAGTGTATTTTCTACCAATTCCATATGCAGACGCTGCTGAAGCAGATGTAGCCATTTGGTTGCCTGTGTCTAAATGCAACATCGTGTTATGTTTTTTATCGCATTTGAAGCATCCCCTCCATGAGCAATTTTTGGCCATATGGTCTGGCTTAAAGCAATTGACACACAATTTGTGTCTCTGCACCCAATTTAGCCGCTCTGCTGCGGATTTGATTTTAAACCTTTCACATTGGAAGAGTTTGTGTTTTGATTTCTCACAGAAAGCAACAAGGTACTGTTTGTCCCAGATGCTGTTGCGCATGTCTTCCTTGGATTTAGTTTTTCAATGCTGCGATTTTCGTTTCTTGGTTTTCCAATCGCCTCTAATGTTAGGAAGCGCTGTTCCAAGAATGATAGGAAATCCTTTACTTCCTGTAGATCCCTTGTGTTTAAAAGAGATTGCTCATATAGTGCGTGGTTGAATCTATCCAATTTCCTTGTCATATGAAACATTATGACAGCATCTGACGATTCCATATTGACGCCTACATTTTTTAAAGCTTGCAACGATTCAAAGATGTTATCATGCAAATTCTTTATCGAAGCTGCGTCATTTCCCACATTTGGGTGATCAAACAGCTTTGTCAGTGTGGCTGTTACTAGAACTCGTTTGTTATTAAATCGATCCTGCAACACTGACCAAGCAGTGTTGTAATTGTCTTCTGTTAATTCCAGGTGCCGTATCAATCTCTCTGCTTCTCCAGAAAGGTTTGATTTTAAGTACCACATTTTCTCTATTGTGGATACATTTGACTCATGAACCACCTTTTTATAGATGTCATGAAATTGTTGCCATTTCAGATAATCCCCATCAAATTTTGGAATAGGAATTTTGGGTAGTTGCAATGATTGTATCGATTGCACTACAGGCGCTGATTGTATCTCTACATTTTCTACTGGTGCCACACAGAATTTCAGCATTGTATTTTCAGTTAGCCGATGAATCTCATAATGGATTTCTTTAATTTGCATCCATAATTTGTCGACTACCGATTTATAATTCATTTTTTCCTCAGGCACTATTTGTCTTAATGTCCTGGATAATGAATCCAACAGCGCACCTTGCTTGCGAAGCAGTGGTTTGATCATGACTCGCTCTTCCTCTCTTTGACGAGCTTGCCTCTCTAATTTTATCTTTGCCAAGTGGTCCTTCCAATCTTCCACAGTATTAGTTACCACCGCCTTCATTCTGGTGAAATAGTCCGTTAGAAAGTAGTCATCTTCTGTTGGCACGTTATTTAATTTGTCCATTAGCTCCTGATGACTTTTTTCGAAGTTCTCCCACATGTATTCCAGGAGCTCAAGTTTCTCCTCGAAATAGGAAGGCTTCGTTTTCCTGGCGATAGAATCCTTTTTGGTATTCCGAATGAAGGCCTGAATTGCCTCTCCGCGTTCTGTCTGCTGATTTTAGAGCTCCTCCATGTTCTTTTATATTCTTATGTACTTGCTTATTTATACTAGTACTTGACCCGATGGGAGTTTATTTATTTTGTCAAAGACAGGGAACGCTCCGACTTGTTCCTTAAATTGGTCAAGTGTAGTACAAATAAGAATAAGAACTAAATAGAAGTCGCCTTTTGTTTAGTTTTTTTAACAATAGTTAATTTTATTTCCAATATTCGTATTCTTTTTACACAGATATACGCCACGACAGTGAAACCAATTTTTTGAGTTTCTTTTATTTGTTAAAAATTGCGGACTGATACCAAATTATGGTACTCGTATGTACTACCTGGGTTTAGCTAGGTCAGAGATTGCTGACGCCAAATTGAAAAATTTTTTTTTTTTTTTTGTTTATTTTTTATGCAATAGAGTTGAAGAAACTTTATTTTACATAAAAAATAACTTATTATGATTTGGTCGCCCTGTTGACTCAAATCGTTGTTAAATGTTTTTGAAGAAGTGATCGCCTAGTTGATCAACTTTCATTCAATGGGTATGCATTGCTACCCTGTTGCGGAAAACCAACCACTAGTTTTACAATAAATTGTTTTATTTATTTATATTGGAACGCACTGATTGCCAAGTTAATCAATTGCGATTTTTAAGTCGGGACCCCAGATTGATGTGGAATGTTCACCAATTTGTGCCCTCGCTTAGGATTGTACTGCGTCCTAAGCGTGCAAAGAAAGTAGTCACCTAGTTGACAATTTCCTTGTTGTTGAGAGATTGGTCGCCTGAGGTGACCAAATCTTCTCACTTGATGACGGTTTCACCAAGTCTGTTAATCTTTCAACTTGGAGCCGCCAATGTCGGGGTCACCAAAATGTTCAATGAAAGACGTTAGTATTTCTTGAAGTTATTAAATGTTTATTTATTTATATATATATAGGCACTAGCACATAAACCAGTGACTAAAGGTTGTCGCAACCAACACATAAATTGGGTGGACTTCGGAGTGAGATTACAAAGGTAGAGATTGGGGGCCAAAGACACAGCGATGCACACCCGATGTAACTACAATTGGTATCTGATCTTACTAAGAATAATGCATTTCTTTTATAGTACAAAATAGCGAGCTCACCAAAGCATAGTTCGACATAGCAAAATACGTCTTTATTGATAATAGCTAACCATAGCAGCTTAATTAACTAGGTCTTTATTGTTTATTGCTGACCATATCAGATCTACTTATGACTGATAAGCCATCGATATCTATAATCGGTTTACATACTTAATTGACATTCATTTCCATTTGTTCTATATTATAATTGTCTTAATGTTATCTTATTTTATATAATCTAAACACCAGCAAGCTGTAAAACCTTCATTAGGCGCTCTGAAGCAATTATCGTTTTCCCTGTGTCCAAAGCCTTGACTCCAACGACCGTGAAAAGTCTTCTGGATGCATTGGGAGCGGATGTCTCAGGTCCTACAGCCATGAAAGCTGCATTATTTGTACTAAAGCCGGTATCTTCCGTTCTGTGTCCCATAGAGAGGCTTCTCGAGCCATGAAATCTTCACTAAGCGCTCTGAAGCATATATCGCAAGCGCTGTGCGCAAAGCCTTATCTCCAACGACCGTGAAATGTGCATTGGGTGTTCTAGAGCGGCTGTCTAGGGTCCTACAGCCATGAAAGCTGCATTATTTGTACTAAAGCCAGTATCTTCGGTCCTGTGTCCGATACCTTCATTCACGTGCCCAAAGCCTTGACTCCAATATGTGAATTATGTGTTTTACAGCGTCTGTCTCAGGTCCTACAGCCATGAAAGCTACATTATTTGTACTAGAGCCAGTATCTTCGGTTCTGTGTTCAATAGAATGGCTTCTCGAGCCGTGAAATCTTCACAAAGCGCTCTGAAGCATATATCGCTAGCGCTGTGCGCAAGGCCTTATCTCCAACGACCGTAAAATGTGCATTGGGTGTTCTAGAGCGGCTGTCACAGGTCCTACAGCCATGAAAGCTGCATTATTTGTACTAGAACCGGTATCTTTGGTTCTGTGTCCGATAGAGAGGCGCTGTGCGCAAAGTCCTAACTCCACCGATCGTGAAATGTGCATTGGGTGTTCTAGAGTGGCTGGCTCAGGTCCTACAGCCATGAAAGATGCCTTATTTTTACCAGAGCCAGAATCTTCGGTCCTGTGTCCGATACCTTTATTCACGTGCCTAAAGCCTTGACTCCAACGGACGTAAAATGTGAATTAAGTGTTTTACAGAATCTGTCTCAAGTCGCACTGTCATGAATGCTGCATTATTTGTACTAGAGCCGGTATCTTCGGTCCTGCGTCCGATAGCATGGCTTCTCGAGCCGTGAAATCTTCATTAGGCGCTCTGAAGCATATATCGCTAGCTCTGTGCCCAAAGCCTTATCTCCAACGGACGTGAAATGTGCATTGGGTGTTCTAAGGTCCTACAGCCGTGAAAGCTGCATTATTTGTACTAGAGTCGGTATGTTCGTTCCTGTGTCCGATAGCATGGCTTCTCGAGCCATGAAAACTTCACAAAGCGCTCTGAAGCATATATCGCTAGCGCTGTGCGCAAAGCCTTATCTCCAACGACCGTGAAATGTGCATTGGGTGTTCTAGAGCGGCTGTCACAGGTCCTACAGCCATGAAAGCTTTATTATTTGTACTAGAACCGGTATCTTCGGTCCTGTGTCCGATACAGAGGCGCTGTGCGCAAAGCCTTAACTCAAACGATCGTTAAATGTGCATTGGGTGTTCTAGAGCGGCTGTCTCAGGTCCTACAGCCATGAAAGACGCCTTATTTTTACTAGATCCAGAATCTTCGGTCCTGTGTCCGATGCCTTTATTCACGTGCCCAAAACCTTGACTACAACGGACGTAAAATGTGAATTAAGTGTTTTACAGAGTCTGTCTCAAGTCCCACCGCCATGAAGGCTGCATTATTTGTACTAGAGCCAGTATCTTCGGTCCTGCGTCCGATAGAGAGGCGCTGTGCGCAAAGCCTTAACTCCAACGATCGTGAAATGTGCATTGGGTGTTCTAGAGCGGCTGTCTCAGGTCCTACAGCCATGAAAGATGCCTTATTTTTGCTAGATCCAGAATCTTCGGTCCTGTGTCCGATACCTTTATTCACGTCCCCAAAACCTTGACTCCAACGGACGTAAAATGTGAATTAAGTGTTTTACAGAGTCTGTCTCAAGTCCCACCGCCATTAAAGCTGCATTATTTGTACGAGAGCCGGTAACTTCGGTCCTGCGTCCGATAGCATGGCTTCTAGCGCCATGAAATCTTCATTAGGCGCTCTGAAGCAAATATATCTAGCCCTGTGCCCAAAGTCTTGACTCCAACGGACGTGAAATGTGCATTGGGTGTTCTAGAGCGGCTGTCTCAGGTCCTACAGCCATGAGAGCTGCATTATTTGTACTAGAGTCGGTATCTTCGGTCCTGTGTCCAATAGAATTGCGTCTTGAGCAATGAAATCTCCATTAGGCGCTCTGAAGCAAATATATCTAGCCCTGTGCCCAAAGTCTTGACTCCAACGGCTGTGAAATGAGAATTAGGTGTTCCATAGCGGCTGTCTTAAGTCCTGTGACCGCTACCTTGACATCTGCAGTCACGAATACTTCATTATTTGTACAAGAGCCGGTATCTAGGGTCCTGCGTCCGATACCTTGACATCTCGATCCGTAAAACCTTCATTATGCGTTTTGAGGCAAATATCGCTAGCCCTGTGCCCAAAGCCTTGACTGAAACGGCAATGAAATGTGCCTGTGTCCGATACCTTGGCTTCTCTAGCCGTAAAACTTTCATTGACGTGCCCAAAGCCTTGTCTCCAACTGACGTAAAATGTGCATTAAGTGTTTTACAGAGTCTGTCTCAGGTCCTACAGTCATGAAAGCTACATTTTTTGCACGAGAGCCAGTATCTTCGGTCCTGCGTCCGATAGCATGGCTTCTCGAGCGATCTGAAGCATATATCGCTAGCGATGTGCGCAAAGCCTTATCTCCAACGACCGTGAAATGTGCATTGGGTGTTCTAGAGCGGCTGTCTCAGGTCCTACAGCCATGAAAGATGCATTATTTGCAAAGATGCAAAGCCTTAACTCCAACGGACGTGAAATGTGCATTGGGTGTTCTAGAGCGGATGTTTCAGGTCCTAAAGCCGTGAAAGCTGCATTATTTGTACGAGAGCCAGTATCTTCGGTCCTTTGTCCGAATACCTTGGCTCCTATAGCCGTAAAACCTTCATTCACGTGCCCAAAGCCTTGACTCTAATGGACGTAAAATGTGAATAAAGTGTTTTACAGCGTCTGTCTCAGAACCTACAGCCATTAGCTGTATTATTTGTACTAGCGCCGGTATCTTCATTCCCGTGTCTGATACCTTGGCTTTTCGAGCCGTGAAATCTTCAATAAGCGCTCTGAAGCAAATATCGCTAGCGCTGTGCGCAAAGCCTTGACTCCAACGACTGTGAAATGTGCATTAGAAGGTGTTCTAGAGCGGCCTTCTTAGGTCTTGTGACCGCTACCTTGACATCTGCAGCTATGAAAGCAGCATTAGTTGTACTAGAGCCAATATCTTGAGTCCTGTGTACGATAGCACGGCTTCTTGATCCGTAAATTTTTCATTGAGCGTTCTGAGGCAAATATCGCTAGCCCTGTGCCCAAAGCCCTGTCTCCAACGGCCTTGAAATGTGCATTGGGTGTTCTAGAGCGGCTGTCTCAGGTCCTACAGCCATGAGAGCTGCATTATTTGTACTAAAGTCGGTATCTTTGGTCATGTGTCCAATAGAATTGCCTCTTGAGCCGTGAAATGTTTATTAGGCGCTCTGAAGCAAATATATCTAGCCCTGTGCCCAAAGCCTTGACTCCAACGGCTGTGAAATGAGAATTAGGTGTTCTATAGCGGCTGTTTTAAGTCCTGTGAACGCTACCTTGACATCTGAAGTCACGAATACTTCATTATTTGTACTAGAGCCGGTATCTTCGTTCCTGCGTCCGATAGCATGGCTTCTCGATCCGTGAAATCTTCATTAGGCGCTCTGAAGCATAAATCGCTAGCTCTGTGCCCAAAGCCTTGACTCCAACGAACGTAAAATGTGAATTAAGTGTTTTACAGCGCCTGTCTCAGGTCCTACAGCCATTAAAGCTGCATTATTTATTTATTTATTTATTTATTTATTTATTTACGTCAACTAACACAGCAGTCGACGAAAAAGCTTAAGCTAAATACAGATAGTAATTAATTGAAAAAGATAGCTTAGCTATATACACAACTAAACATCCCCGACCCGGTGGAGGTGTTTTATTTGCATAAGGTGCCAGCTATGCCCCGATTCACAGCCAATGTGGTCAGGGATGAGTTGCAGCCAATCCAAGTCCAAAATATTTTCATTGGTTTCGATGTAGATGATTAAAAAGTATAGCGCGAAGAGAAGTGACAGAAAGATGAGGAGAAATTAGGTGAGAAAGGTTTTTAAAAGAATGGCAAAGAACACGAAAAGGTTCGTGAAGAGAGTAGTTAGTCAGACATCTACTAAGGTAAATAGGAAAAAAGTTTCTGGTCCGACGTGAGGGAACACAAAAATATAGCGTACTTAGTAAATTAGTAGAAATGACTTCGCCGTTGACTAGTTTATGGAGAAAGAGAATGCCGAAAACGAAGATTAATAAGAAGAAGTCTGTCAGAATAAGAAGGTAGGCGAAGACTCGGGTCCCAATTAAGACCGCGTAACGCAAACTTAAGGAATTGCTTCTGTACCGATTCATTACTATGCTGGTGAACATCATATTGCGGGTTCCACACTGGAGATCAATATTCGAGAATAGGGCGAACTAACGAAGTGTATAAAACCTTTGTTACATAGGGATCATCAAATTCTTTGGCCCAACGTTTAATAAAGCCAAGAAGGCTGCATGCTCTATTGACGATTGAAGCAATATGAACATTAAATGAAAGTTTTGGGTCAATTCCTTAATGAGCTAGGAACGGAGACAAACGACTGAAAGTCATAAAAGAACACTTAGAGGCATTAAGGTGTAATTTATTAACGTGGCACCAATTACAGAACGCATCGAGATCAGATTGCAAGTACTGTTGGAAAGAAGGATCATTATAGGAATAACAAATCTTGACGTCATCCGCAAACATGAGCACGCGTGAGTGAACCAAGGCCAAGGGTAAATCATTTATAAACAGGGTAAATAACAGTGGGCCCAGATGACTGCCTTGGGGTACACCTGACGTAACTTGAATAGTTTTAGATATTGAGGAACGAAAAGACACCTTTTGGGTTCTGTCAATAAGATACGACTTTAACCAAGCCAACAGTTTCGGGGAAAAACCCATGATGTTAAGTTTCGCGAGAAGCATAGAATGATCAACCGTATCGAAAGCCTTACTAAAGTCAGTATAAATAACATCAGTTTGACACTTTTTACGGAAGCCATGGTGTACAAGGGTAGTCAATTCTAAAAGGTTAGTAAGCGACGAACGACCTTTCATGAAGCCATGCTGACAAGGAGAAATAGTGGATCTGGATAGGTGTTGAAGGGAAGACGTAATAATTTTCTCAAACAGCTTTGGTATTGCCGAAAGTTTGGCAATGCCACGGTAGTTAGAAATATCCGATTTGCTACCCTTTTTAAAAAGCGGAATAATAAAAGACTCCTTCCAAATATCGGGAAAGCTACAAGTCTCACTCGATATAAAGAATAACCGAGATAAAGGCTTAGATAGGGAAATCGAACACATTTTAAGGATGCAACTAGGTATATTATCAGGACCGGGAACGAAGGAAGACGTCATAGATGACAAGCTAGAGATAATACAGTCTTCAGTAATACTAGGAAAAAACATACAATTTAAATGTGGGATTGAAAAGGGATAGGTTGTGGGATCCGAAACAGTAGTAGAATAAGTCGACTGAAAGAATTTAGCAAACAGATCTGCAATATCTGAGTCATTATTAGCAGTCTGGTCATAGAGTGGAAGGTGGAAGGTAGTACATTAGAGCGTCTTTTGGAATTAACAAAGTGTAAAATCTTTTGGGGTTCTTATAAAATTCAACCTTACAGCGAACGATATAATTATTGTAGCATTGAGTGTTTAAAAGACAAAATTGAGATTTGGCTATACAGTAATTTGCATAGCCAAGTCGCGAACCAGTTTTTTTAAATCTTTTAAAATATCTCGATTTAATATTGCGGAGATTAGAGAGCCTACGTGTGAACCAGACTGGCGCGCTGGAGACGGTAGAGACATTCACATAAGGAACGCATTTATCAATTAGAGAATTAAGAGCAGAGTATGTGCATGAGCACGCGTGAGTGAACCAAGGCCAAGGGTAAATCATTTATAAACAGGGTAAATAACAGTGGGCCCAGATGACTGCCTTGGGGTACACCTGACGTAACTTGAATAGTTTTAGATATTGAGGAACGAAAAGACACCTTTTGGGTTCTGTCAATAAGATACGACTTTAACCAAGCCAACAGTTTCGGGGAAAAACCCATGATGTTAAGTTTCGCGAGAAGCATAGAATGATCAACCGTATCGAAAGCCTTACTAAAGTCAGTATAAATAACATCAGTTTGACACTTTTTACGGAAGCCATGGTGTACAAGGGTAGTCAATTCTAAAAGGTTAGTAAGCGACGAACGACCTTTCATGAAGCCATGCTGACAAGGAGAAATAGTGGATCTGGATAGGTGTTGAAGGGAAGACGTAATAATTTTCTCAAACAGCTTTGGTATTGCCGAAAGTTTGGCAATGCCACGGTAGTTAGAAATATCCGATTTGCTACCCTTTTTAAAAAGCGGAATAATAAAAGACTCCTTCCAAATATCGGGAAAGCTACAAGTCTCACTCGATATAAAGAATAACCGAGATAAAGGCTTAGATAGGGAAATCGAACACATTTTAAGGATGCAACTAGGTATATTATCAGGACCGGGAACGAAGGAAGACGTCATAGATGACAAGCTAGAGATAATACAGTCTTCAGTAATACTAGGAAAAAACATACAATTTAAATGTGGGATTGAAAAGGGATAGGTTGTGGGATCCGAAACAGTAGTAGAATAAGTCGACTGAAAGAATTTAGCAAACAGATCTGCAATATCTGAGTCATTATTAGCAGTCTGGTCATAGAGTGGAAGGTGGAAGGTAGTACATTAGAGCGTCTTTTGGAATTAACAAAGTGTAAAATCTTTTGGGGTTCTTATAAAATTCAACCTTACAGCGAACGATATAATTATTGTAGCATTGAGTGTTTAAAAGACAAAATTGAGATTTGGCTATACAGTAATTTGCATAGCCAAGTCGCGAACCAGTTTTTTTAAATCTTTTAAAATATCTCGATTTAATATTGCGGAGATTAGAGAGCCTACGTGTGAACCAGACTGGCGCGCTGGAGACGGTAGAGACATTCACATAAGGAACGCATTTATCAATTAGAGAATTAAGAGCAGAGTAGAAAAACTTCACTGCACAATCTATATCGCAGCACTCAAATAGAAATGACCAATCAAAAGAGAAAATAAGGCTATTAAGAAGATTGAAATTTGTTTTACGAAAACATCTACGACGAGAATTTGCGATGTTATTAAGTGATTTAGTAACGGAATTGTAAGAAATAGTAACTTCAATGGTAGGGTGATAAGGATCTTCAGGTTTCACTAGGGGCTGTGTTCGGGATACCGCACTAACAGTGGGATCAGAGACAATAACAAGATCACGGATTCTTTTAGAAGAGTTAAGGAAAGAATTCAACTAATATAGCGGACATTCAAGTAGGCTATCAAGAAAAACATGTTGAGATGAAGGAATTAAGAAAGATAGATTATCATCAACAAGCCAAGAAATATTAGGCAAGTTGAAATCACCTAAAACTATAAGGAAATCACGATCTTTAAGACGATTAAAAATAGTTTGCAAAGCATCAGCATGGTGCTTATAGGTCATGATATCAGAAGCTGGAGGAATATATGAACAAGAAATATATAAGCTAAAGTTGGAACATGTAACTTCGACGCAAATAAACTCAACACCTAAGGGCAGATCAATCGGCACGACACTTGAACACAGATTCTAGTTAACAGCAATGAGTACTCCACCGCCACGACGACCAACACGATCAAGCCTATAAGAAATAAAGTTATTAGAAAGAATTTCATTATCCAAAACAGAGGAGTTAAGCCAAGTTTCAGAGAAAGCTAATATGTCAGCCGAAAAGGATTGACTATCACAGAACAGGTTCGAGAGCTTGGTAAGAAGTCCTCTTACATTTTGATAATGAATGCAAAGACTAGAAGTTATAAGTTTTTTGAAGCAGAAAATAAATTAGGAAGGTGGACAGGCAACGGTCGGGAGCGCTTATTGGGCGCAAACTCGTGTATAACTAGGCCCTCTGACCAGAAATTAGTGTCAACCATAGCTGAAAAATACTCATTTGGTACTGTAATTTTAAAAGAGGAGATTTCGCGAGGCCTAGAAAACTTAAACTTTTGAATTAAAACCTTAGCAGGGCATATACATATTACCAATGTAAGCTGCCACAGACGACTCAGAAGTATCTGGAGCAAGCCTAGAGATAATTAATTGTTTGCGATGAGGCACTACAGTTAGTGGAGGCGGAGGAGCATTGGGATCCGCAAGTGATTGAAAGCCAGCATGATCCTGTGATTGATCAGAGTTCCCGTGAGGGATAGATTGAGGTACACCAGGGCTTGTAATGGGTACTTCAATCTGAAAAGAAGAACATAAAGAGGGACAAGAAGATGGTGTATGCGAAAGTAAAATGGGAGACGATGAAATAGAGAGTGCTGGCGACTGCTTACGAGGCAACTCAAGGGTACATTTCTTGGGTAACTTCTCAGAAGGTGGATTAAACTTAAATTGCGACAATAAATGTACGCTAGATTCACACTCGTTAGACAGCTGTTTGGCCAGTTTGTTTAAAGAAAGAAACTTTAAACGAAGATTCCTATACATACGGCTAAAATCAAGCTGCTGGCTGGCACAAGATGGGCAAGTCCAGCGCATTAAGCCAAGCTCAGGCTTAGACACAGACAAACCAGAAAATTTGTCGTAGTCGCGGCCATTGAGGCCAGCACATTTTAAGTGAATAAGATTATCGCAGAGCCAACACGATATTGCTCTATACTGATCATCAAAACGATCAGAATGCTTGCAAGTAGGTAGACAACAAGCCATTGAAACGCCAAAAGGAACACAAGGCAAAAATATATACAAAATTTAAAATTTAAATACAAAGCACTAAGATAATTATCGATATAAAATCAATAAATACAAATAAAACAAAGAGACAGCTAGAGTACACAGCACAAGAAAGAGTGCAAGAACAGTTATAAGCCAAGCTTTGAGAGGCGGCGTTACAAAAGTAATTACGCGGCAGAGAAGCTGAGCACAAGCACAAAGAAGAGAGAACAACAAAAATAAAATCAAAAAAAAAAAAACACAAGCACTGATGGTATGATCGGAGCGGTGAGGGGAGCAACTACAGAAGCAATGACGAGAGAGAAAAGGGGAAAAAATATATATATATAAAATGCACCAAACACTAATCACGAAAAAAACTAGTTAATTTGGCAAATTCTGCAAATAAAACACACGGGTCTCAAGCAAACCACACCAACGAAAAAGTAAACAGACTAAGCACAATTAAAAATTGAGAGAAAACAATAAATATTGATAAAAACTCAGGAGCTATGAAAAAACACGACCGTCACGTCAGAAGCTAAATTATACTACCATTATGCGCTCTGAAGCATATATCGCTAGCCCTGTGCCCAAAGTTCTAACTCCAAAGGCCGTGAAATGTGCCTTATGTGTTCTAGAGCTGCTGTCTCGGGACCTACAGCCATGAAAGCTGCATTATTTGTACTAGAGCCGGTATCTTCAGTCCTGTGTCCGATACTTTGGCTCTTTGAGCTGTAAAAACTTCATTAGGCGCTCTGAAGCAATTATCGTTTTCCCCGTGTCCAAAGCCTTGACTCCAACGACCGTGAAAAGTGCACTGGGTGTTCTAGAGCGGCTGTCTGAGTTCCTACAGCCATGAAAGCTGCATTATTTGTACTAGAGCCGGTATCTTCGGTCCTGCGTCCGATAGCATGGCTTCTCGCGCCGTGAAATCTTCATTAGGCGCTCTGAAGCAGATATCGCTAGCGCTGTGCGCAAAGCCTTAACTCCAACGACTGTGAAATGTGCGTTAGGTGTTATAGAGCGGCCTTCTTAGGTCTTGGGACCGCTACCTTGACATTTGCAGCCTAAAAGCTGCGGTTCTGTGTCCCATAGAATGGCCTCTCGAGCCAAAAAATCTTCACTAGGCGCTCTGAAGCATATATCGCAAGCTCTGTGCCCAAAGCCTTGACTCCAACGGACGTAAATTGTGAATTGTTTTACAGAGTCTGTCTCAAGTCCCACTGCCATGAAAGCTGCATTATTTGTACTAGAGCCGGTATCTTCGGTCCTGAGTCCGATAGCGTGGCTTCTCGAGCCGTGAAATTTTCATTAGGCGCTCTGAAGCATATAGCATAGCTCTGTGCCCAAAGCCTTGTAGTATATCCATACCAAAAATCATTCAACACAAAGAGCTCAACTTGTAACACTTTGTTACAAGTATAAACAATCAAATATGTACGCAATAAAACATAAGTGTGCACTTGAATATGTTTATGTGTATACATTAGTATATTCACATAAACATACTCACATAAATATACAGCTAAACATGTTCATATATGTATGTACATTTATATATGCACATACATATATTAACATAAGCATCAATGCACAGGCGTAACATGAGCTAGGGTTAAGCCAGCGTGTGAACGCTGACCAAGCACGTTGACGCAAGTGCCCTAAATAATATGTACATATGTATGTACTGACACTCTCTCTCTCTTTTGTAGCTGTTGCCTAAGTCGCAGCATAAGAATATCTATGTAACAATAGGTTAAGTCAAAGAATATTTGTAGAATAAAAATCAATCTGAATATTACCACCAACCAAGCTTGACGTGTTCTTTCTTCAATTCAAATCCAAGTGGAACCCGGTCATTACATGGCGACCGTGACAAGGCCTAAGGACATCGAAGTAACGATGGATAACTACTTTCAAAGAGTTACCAAACGGAACCCGGGCCATAACACAAGAATAGTAATGTGCTTCCCATTGAGTGTACCAAATATATGCTGCTACACAAACGCAGCAGGTACTTTCCATTTCTACTTGATGGAATAAAAAAAAAAACAGAACATACACACACACACACAAAAATATAAATTAACAATTGAAAACAAAAAAAAAAAAAAAAGGAGGTGCTGATGACTAGCACCGAACCGTCACATCCAGAGGACTTGGATTGCCTGACAGCTGTACCTACCGTACAAAGGGATGCACCCCTCCTCGAAGAGGTATTAGAGCTGTATCCCAACGATGGACCACGCCCACTCACAATAGCTGAGTACCGGGCCCGCAACACAAAATCTACAAAGCCAAAGAAGACTAAGAGAGGAGGCCAAGTACGTAAGCTACTCCAGCAGAAGAGGCTGGAAGTAGACTTACTTGACACTCTGAAGACGGAAGAAGACCGGCAAGGGGGCCGCAGAAATGCGCAAGCCTTAACTTGCCTTTAATTTAATAGTTATAATTATAAGCTTAATAGCAAGTTGAAGCACGAAAGTACAACTTGCGAACTACTGACTTTCGGCTAGGCTATTACTAACAATGTGGTTGGAGATTTTTTTTGGAGTAATTTCTAAACAACAAATGATATGTATACTTGAATTGTGAGCCAACAACATACTCTATAATTTTTCCACGTCTCTGGCTCACTGTGCGAAACACAGTTGAGATAATTTTTCTCTCTTTCAAAATTTTTGAATTATATGAAAAAAAAAAAACATAAAATTATGTAACAGTCGAATCCATAAAGGAATTTTTTTTTCTCTCCGTCAAACAAATAGAAAACAGGTCTAAACGACCAAGAACACAAAAATTTTTGCTAACTTTCACTCGTTGCAGAGGACGGACGTGTTTTTTTTGCGCTTATCAACTTTTATTTTTTTCTCGCGATTAAATACTTTTCCATAACTTTTAAATTTATTACCGGTTAAATTAATTAATAATAATTTCAGCATCCGAATTTTATTTTCATTTTGCGAATACTTGCTGTCGCTTTTGTTTAAATTTAAATAAAATCAAAACATACAACAATACTCGCATTAGCGGTGTTGTTGTTTTGCTTATCTCTTTTGCTTTTGTGTCTTTACCGTTTTTAACTAACTCTCGCGCTCTTGCGTACAAATTGTTGTTGCATGTGTTCAATTTGACGCGCTCTCCCGTTCTTTCCTATTCTTGATTGATTTGCGCTCTCGTCTTTTGCCTACCCGCGACTCTGTGATACGTGTTTTTGTTTTTGTGCTTTCATCTCTTTTATTTCTTTAGTTGTGAAGGCTTACTCTGCACATTAACCCTTGTGTCAGAACTGGTCAGTATATTCTTATTCACAGATTTTTTACCTTTAGAATTTCTATTTTTTATTTTTTGTATTTCCTTTTAATTAAATTAACCTTTTTGATAAAATGGTTGTCTGCTCAAAAAATAATTGTATAGTTGCCAGTAATGCGGTTGACTCCCATGATTATATTCTTTGTTGGTTGTGTGACAATGCGGTTCACGTTAAGTGTGCAGGTTACACAGGCAGAATCAAGGAGTCTATTGCTAAAGGTGGTGGCTTAAAATATGGATGTGATGCTTGCCGGGAAATCGAGAATGAGATGTTTTGTTTAGTTTTGACACCTGAAGGGCAGGTTTTAATAAACTCCAAGCGGAGTTTACTGCGGTGGAGACTCAGTTCAGAAGTTTATCGCTTATGAATGAGTTTTCGAAACGTAAAAGGACCAGTCCTTGGGGTGTTTCTGTATCTGTAGATCCGCCAGCATCTCTTATCGTCCCCGACCGGTCTCATGCACCGTCCACTCCTAATGTACAGCAATTGATATCGTTTAAGAGTCCGGTTGTGAATGCTATTAGTAAGGAATTACCGATATCACCTGGGAATGATCTCTTAAAAACGATGCCTATTGTAGTGTCCGATAAGTCCGGGCAATTACCCATTCCAATGGAAATTGCCGATAGTTCTAAAAGTATCGAGGGCCCCGTAAACAAGTTTTTCCGTTTCCATTCCTGTGACTTCTGGTGTACCTCAAGGTAGTCATCTGGGCCCTCTGCTTTTCACACTATTCATTAACGATCTTCCATCAGTCATTGTTCATTCGCGTGTGCTTATGTATGCTGACGATGTCAAGCTTTGTCTTACGTATAAAGATACAGATTCATTTAGTCGGCTACAAGCTGATCTTAAAAACTTTCGATCCTGGTGCCAGTTTAATCTACTAAATCTTAACACTACCAAATGTAAGGTAATGACTTTTTTTCGTAACTCTCCTCAACTGGTCACTTATTTTCTAAACAATAGCCCTTTAGAACGTCTAAATAATATGAATGATTTGGGCGTACTTATGGACCATAAGTTAAATTTTAACACCCATATTTCCACCACGGTCTCAAAGGCCATGAGTGTCCTGGGTTTCATTAAAAGATGGTCAAAAGAATTCGATGACCCCTATACAACTAAAGTTCTTTTTACTTCGCTTGTCCGTCCTATTTTAGAGTATGGATCTTGCATTTGGTCACCTCAATATGAGTCGCACCAGATTAGACTTGAATCCGTTCAAAAGCAGTTCTTGCTATTTGCTCTTCGTGGCTTAAGCTGGGATCGCAATGTCAATTTGCCTTCGTATTCTAGTAGACTTCTCTTGATTAACCTTCCTTCCCTAACTAACCGTAGAACCATGCTTGGTGCAATTTTCATGCACAAGCTCCTAATTGGTGATATCGACTCGCCTGAGTTATTAGCTCAGGTAAATCTGTCGGTACCATGTAGACGGAGTAGACATCCTTTGATACCATTATCCCTTAGTCGTTGTTCTTCTAACTATGCCATGCATGAACCTTTTAGGGTCCTCTGCTCTGATTACAACCTTCTTTTCCCTGTAATCAGCTCAGAGTTTTCTATCAATATGCTTAAAATATCTATCCTATCCCATTTAGTTAATAGATAACTATAGTATTATTTGTTTGTCTGTTTCTTCTCTTGTGTATTTGTCCACGCGATTCGCGCCGTGCGTTTTACGGCTGCACCCCTCGGTCGGTCGGGTGGGAGGTGGGCAGTTATCTGCTTGGGCTCGCGCGTAACAGGCTTTGTCCTGGTGTCGTAGGGGCCATTTGAACGTACTGCGCATAGTATCGTCAACGTCCGCTAAAAAAGATGGGTTCCCCAGAATCCAAAATGGACCACCCAACGGCTAATGTCGTTTACAGCGTTAAAATAGTAGATCACAAGGAAAATTTAGAAGAAATAGGGATATTGTTGTTAGCTATCCTAATATTAGTAGCCTTAAATCTGGCTTTGAAATTATATGCAATGCATAATAAAATAATTAAGAAAAAATATCAGAGTAGAGCAGAAGGCCTAAATACAGTATAAAAATGGGTCGAATAGAACTTAAATGTTTGAACAAATACGTTCCATTCTTAGATTTTCTCTTTAACAGAGGCGAGACCAATCCAAAATATAAAGAAATCAAATACTGGATTGTGAATAATAGAAAATTTAAATCGGGGATAGCCCACTTGATAGAAAGATCCATAGTAGAAGCGCACAATCGCCTAAAGCAAAAAAACAAGATTCTACCCACATGGGTACATAAACTATTCAAACAACCCATAGAGATAATTGATCTCTAAGGGAATTAAAAAAAAAAAAGAGAGTGTAAATCATTTTTAACAAAATATGATTAATTGGGATGATATATTAGAGAAGCTAGAACACATGCGCAGGAATTAAATAAATCTTGTAAGTGCCTCTTCCAGAATAGGGAAACATCCCAAAGTACAATAGAAAAACACTCGAAAATAATAATAGAGAGCCTAGAAAATATTAGAGCAGTGTTAAAAGAACACTATAGTAAATTAACTACGGGACGAAAAACAGCCGCAAATGCATTCTATAATGATTGCAAACAAAAGGCAAAATCCGTGTTAAAAAGATATAATATTGAATATAAACAAACAATTGATTTGGATATTTCAATATCACTGGAAGACAAAAACCAGTTAACGGCTGAAGAAGACATGGATCAAGAAGAACCATCAGTGAGTTTAGATCAAACAAAAATAACTCTTAACAAACCAGCCATTTCGCCAAGAAACGCAAAAATGACTCAAACAGTCACTGATTTTTTAAAGATGGCCTCAAACCTCATTCCACAGTTTGATGGCAGAAGAGAAAACCTTCAGAGTTTCATGGACGCATTGAATTTGATAAATACACTAAAAGGCGACCATGAGGAAACAGCAGTGTGCCTAATAAAATCAAAATTAAAAGGTCACACAAGAAATTTGATAACCTCTGAACAGACAATAGAAGAGATCATTAACAGTATCTCATCAAATGTAAAAACAGAATCAGTAGCGTCAATAACGGCAAAAATCAAAAACCTATCCCAGAGAAACAAAACAGCAAGTCAGTATGCCCAAGAGATTGAAAAGCTTACTGAATCTCTGGAAGGTGCCTTTATACACGATGGCACATCTGTCGTACTATCTAAAAAGTATACACTTTCAGTCGCTAGCAGGTATTTTCCGTGACATGAACGAACTAACAACAAAGTTCGTAGACAGTAGTACAGCAGAAACAGGACAAGCAAACCCTGTCATGCACTACCGTCAATACAATAGAAATGGACAAAATAATTTCCGAGGTAGAGGTAATTACCAAAACAACGCTTATAGGAATAATAATAATACCGGTGGATATCGTGGTAACTCACGGTACAACAACCGAGGAAGAAATAATTTCAACCGAAACAGCTCGAACCGAGGTAATTCCAACCGAGGTAGCTCTAACAACGGAAATGGTAATGTACGACTTACTCAAAGTAATTCGGAAAACCAATAGATCCCTGCAGATATTCAGAAGAAACTGTAAATGTATACACATTCAATCTTAGCCTAAGTATTTTCATCAAAGTTAAAAACGAAAATACATACAACACCTATACCTTCTTGCTGGATACAGGTGCAGACGTATCAATAATAAAAGAAAAAACAGATCCTTTTGAACATATCATACTTCAAACACAATTGAAATATCAGGAATTGGTGAAGGTTCAATTACTTCCAAAGGTCTAACCCTTATAGAACTAAGACAAAAAGAATTCATAATGCCACACAATTTCCATATAGTAGACGAAAGTTTCCCAATTCCATTTGATGGAATTTTAGGACTAGATTTCTTCAAAACATTCAATTGCCAATTAGATTTCAGTGAACCAAACGATTTGCTAATATTAAGACCAAATAATTTAAATTTTGCAATAAATATCCCAATATTACACACTTGTGACAGCAATACCACAATTCTCCCAGCAAGATCTGAAGTAGTCCGACAAATAAATATTCCAAATGAAAACTCAAATATCGTCATCTTAAATCAAGAGGTCGAAAATGGAATATTTATTGGAAATTCGATCTCAAGCCCGAACAAAACATTTGTCCGAATTTTAAACACAACAAAAAGTGTAAAAATTTTAAATTTAAAAACATAAAATATGAATCATTAAAGAATTACGAAAATGTACAGACAACTGATGACCAAAGAAGTCAATCAGTAATGCAAAAAATGAAGCCAAACTTCCCACCTATGTTCAAAAACGTACTAGAAGAGCTTTGCACCAAGTATACAGATATATTTGGTTTAGAAAACGAACCGATTACTACAAATAACTTTTATAAACAAGAACTAAGATTGAATGACAACCAGCCAGTATACACAAAAAATTACAGAATACCATACATGCATAAAGAAGAAATAACTAGACAAGTCGATAAACTCATTAAAGATAAAATAGTTGAACCATCAGTGTCTGAGTATAATAGTCCGTTACTACTGGTACCGAAAAAGGGTTTACCAGGATCAGAAAAGAAACGATGGCGATTGGTAATAGACTATCGTCAAATAAACAAAAAATTGTTGTCCGATAAATTCCCATTACCAAGAATAGACGATATTCTTGATCAACTAGGCAGAGCCAAATATTTTTCATGTCTAGATTTAATGTCCGGTTTTCACCAAATAGAACTAAAAGATAAATCGCGAAGCATTACGTCATTTTCCACTAGCAATGGATCTTATCAGTTTACTAGACTATCGTATGGTCTGAAAATAGCACCAAATTCCTTTCAAAGAATGATGACAATTGCTTTCTCTGGATTAAATCCGTCACAAGCATTCCTTTACATGGATGACTTAATAGTCATCGGCTGTTCGGAGAAACACATGCTCAAAAAAGGATATTTTTGACATATGCAGAAAACACAACCTAAAACTGCATCCAGAGAAATGTTCATTCTTCATGCACGAAGTGACATTCTTGGGTCACAAGTGTACCGACAAAGGAATATTGCCAGATGACACCAAATATGAGATTCTTAGCCTTTTGCAACTATTGCAGACGTTTTATTAAAAACTTCGCAGAACATGCACGTCCGATAACACAACTGTGTAAGAAAAAAGTAGAATTTGTTTGGTCTGAAGAATGCCAAAAAGGATTTCAATATCTGAAAAAAGCCCTAATAGAACCCACACTGCTGCAGTATCCAGATTTTAGCAAAGAGTTTTGCATAATAACAGATGCTAGCAAATATGCATGTGGAGCAGCACTAACTCAAACTTATGGCGATAAGCAGTTGCCAGTAGCATACGCATCCCGTTCGTTCACTAAAGGTGAAAGTAATAAAAGTACTACTGAGCAAGAACTAGCTGCGATACACTGGGCCATTACACACTTTCGCCCATATATATATGTCAGACATTTCAGAGTCAAAACAGACCACAGACCCCTAACGTATTTATTTTCTATGATAAATCCGAGTTCAAAATTAACAAGAATGAGACTTGATCTAGAGGAATATGAATTTACAGTAGAATATCTGAAGGGAAAAGATAATTTTGTTGCAGATGCATTATCCCGCATTACAATAAAGGATCTAAAAAACACAAAAGCAAATGTCCTGAAAGTCACTACCAGGCAGCAAAGTAGACAAAATAATCTCTGGCCAGATGATAAAAATCAAAATACAATAAGGCACGTACCTACCAAAATACATGAAGTACTCTGCAATGATGAAGTACGAAAAGTAGTGACGAATTGAGATTGGAGATCTGTACACCAATGGAAATCTAGACTTAGGTCAGTTTTTTCAAAGGCTTGAAAAGCAAGCCGGTATACTCGAAATCAAACAACTTAACTCGCCCCGAGTGAAAAGATCTTTGAAACATTTTCAATAGAATCTTTTAAAGAAATGGGCAATAAAATATTGAAAACATTAAGAGTAGCGCTACTCCAACCGGTGACCATTATAGAAAAAGATAAAGATAAAGAAGCAATATTGTCTACATACCATGATGATCCAATACAGGGTGGCCATACAGGCATTACAAAAACTTTGGCCAAAGTAAAAAGATATTATTATTGGAAAAACATGACACGTCATGTAAAAGACTACATTAATAAATGTGAAAAATGCCTAAAGTCAAAAACAACAAAGCACATAAAAACACCCTTAGTTATTACAGAAACCCCCATACATGCTTTTGATAAGGTAATAGTAGACACCAATGGTCCATTACCAAAATCCGAAAATGGTAACGAATATGCAGTCACTCTAATATGTGACTTGACGAAATACCTAGTAGCAATATAAGTTCCCAATAAAAGCGCTACAACAATCTCGAAAGCTATTTTTGAATCATTCATTCTGAAGTACGGTCCAATGAAGACGTTCATTACGGACATGGGAACAGAATACAAAAATTCAATAATAAATGACTTGTGCAAATATTTTAAAATAGACAACATTACGTCTACTGCACACCACCACCAGACCTTGGGTACCGTTGAAAGAAGTCATAGGACATTCAATGAGTACATTCGATCATATATATCAGTAGATAAAACTGATTGGGACATATGGTTACAATATTTTGTGTACTGTTTTAACACAACCCCATCAATAACACACAAATATTGTCCCTATGAACTTGTATTTGGTAAACAAAATAATTTACCAATCCATTTTAATAGCATAAATAGAATAGAACCATTATATAACGTAGATGATTATGCTAAAGAAGTTAAGTTTAGATTAGAACTAGCATATAGTAGAGCAAGAATAATGTTAGATAAACGTAAGGAATACCAGAAAAATTTTTATGACAATAAGTCAGCAGATCTTAAAATAGAAATAGGAGATAAACTTTTTTTAAAAAACGAAGCTGGTCATAAGCTTGACTCAGCCTATATAGGACCATTCGAAGTTGTAGAAATATCTAAAAACAACAATATAAAAATTAGGAATAATAAAAATAAGATACAAACAGTACATAAGGATAGGTTAAAAATTTGCAAAAATTATTAAAAAAAAAGAAAGACGAAAAGAAATATATAAAATTTTTTTTATGGATTCAACTACTTCATTCTATAAAAAAAAAAATATTAATCAAATATTTTATTATCATTATTAGTAATTAATAAATAACTCCATAATATTACGTTATTTTCTAAAAAAAAGGGGAGGTGTAGTATATCCATACCAAAAATCATTCAACACCAAGAGCTCAACTTGTAACACTTTGTTACAAGTATAAACAATCAAATATGTACGCAATAAAACATAAGTGTGCACTTGAATATGTTTATGTGTATACATTAGTATATTCACATAAACATACTCACATAAATATACAGCTAAACATGTTCATATATGTGTGTACATTTATATATGCACATACATATATTCACATAAGCAACAATGCACAGGCGTAACATGAGCTAGGGTTAAGCCAGCGTGTGAACGCTGACCAAGCACGTTGACGCAAGTGCCCTAAATAATATGTACATATGTATGTACTGACACTCTCTCTCTCTTTTGTAGCTGTTGCCTAAGTCGCAGCATAAGAATATCTATGTAACAATAGGTTAAGTCAAAGAATATTTGTAGAATAAAAATCAATCTGAATATTACCACCAACCAAGCTTGACGTGTTCTTTCTTCAAATCAAATCCAAGTGGAACCCGGTCATTACAGCCTGTGTCCGATACCATGGCTTCTCGAGCCGTGAAATCTCCATTATGCGCTCTGAAGCATATATCGCTAGCGCTGTGCGCAAAGCCCTAACTCCAAAGGCCGTGAAATGTGTCTTATGTGTTCTAGAGGCGCTGTCTCAGGTCCTACAGCCATGAAAGCGGCATTATTTGTACTAGAGCCGGTATCTTCGGTTCTGTGTCCCATAGGGAGGCCTCTCGAGCCGTGAAATCTTCACAAAGCGCTCTGAAGCATATATCGCTAGCGCTGTGCGCAAAGCCTTATCTCCAACGACCGTGCAATGGTCATTGGGTGTTCTAGTGCGGATGTCTCAGGTCGTACAGCCATGAAAGCTGCATTTTTTGTACTAAAACCGGTATCTTCGGTTAATAATGATATGTGAATTATGTGTTTTACAGAGTCTGTCTCAGGTCCTACAGTCATGAAAGTTACATTATTTGTACGAGAGCCAGTATCTTCGGTTCTGTGTCCCATAGAATAGCTTCTCGAGTCGTGAAATCTTCACAAAGCGCTCTGAAGCATATATCGCTAGCTCTGTGCCCAAAGCCTTGACTCCAACACACGTTAAATGTGCATTAAGTGTTCTAGAGCGGCCTTCTTAGGTTTTGTGATCGCTACCTTGACATCTGCAGCCATGAAAACTACATTATTTGTACTAGAGCCGGTATTTTGGGTCCTGTGTACGATATCTTGGCTTCTCGAACCGTAAAACCTTTATTAGGCGTTCTAAGGCAAATATCGCTAGCCCTGTTCCCAAAGCCCTAACTTCAAAGGCCGTGAAATGTGCCTTATGTGTTCTGGAGCTGCTGTCTCAGGTCCTACAGCCATGAAAGCGGCATTATTTGTACTAAAGCCAGTATCTTCGGACCTGTGTCCGATACCTTCATTCACGTGCCCAAAGCCTTTACTCCAACGGACGTAATATGTGAATTATGTGTTTAACAGAGTCTGTCTCAGGTCCTACAGTCATGAAAGCTACATTATTTATGCGAGAGCCAGTATCTTCGGTCCTGTGTCCAATAGAATGGCTTCTCGAGCCGTGAAATCTCCATTATGCGCTCTAAAGCATATATCGCTAGCTCTGAGCCCAAAGCCTTGACTCCAACGAACGCAAAATGTGGATTAAGTGTTTTAAAGCGTCTGTCTCAGGTCCTACAGTCATTAAAGCTGCATCATGTAAAGCTTCTGCTCTCTGACGTGACGGTCGTGTTTTTGCATAGCTCCTGAGTTTTTATTAATATTTATTGTTTCTCTCAATTTTTAATTGTGCTTAGTTTGTTTACGCTTTCGCTGGTGTTCTTTGCTTGACACCCTTGTGTTTTATTTCCATAATTCGCCAAATTAAATAGTTTAAGCAGTTTTTTCGGTTTCGTGATTAGTGTTTGGTGCATTTAATTTTTTTTCTTTTGTTTTTCTCTCTCGTCAATGCTTCTGCAGTTGCTCCCCTCATCGCCCCCATCATACCATCAGTGCTAGTGGTTTTGTTGTTCTCTCTGCTTTGTGCTTGTGCTTAGTTACTCTCCCGCGTAATCATTTTTGTAAGGCCGCCTCTCAAAGCTCGGCTTATAACTGTTCTTGCACTCTCTCTTTTGCTGTGCACTTTTTGTTTTATTTGTAATTATTGATTTTTTATCGATAATTATCTTTGTGCTGTGTATTTAAATTTTATATATATAAATTTATTTATTTATTTTTTTTTTTGCCTTGTGTTTCTTTTGGCGTTTCAATGGCTTGTTGTCTACCTACTTGCAAACATTCTGATCGTTTTGATGATCAGTATAGAGCAATATCTTGTTGGCTTTGTGATAATCTTATTCACTTAAAATGTGCTGGCCTCAATGGCCGCGACTACGACAAATTTTCTGGTTTGTCTGTGTCTAAGCCTGAGCTTGGCTTAATGCGCTGGACTTGCCCATCTTGTGCCAGCCAGCAGCTTGATTTTAGCCGTATGTATAGGGATCTTCGTTTAAAGTTTCTTTCTTTAAACAAACTGGCCAAACAGCTGTCTAACGAGTGTGAATCTAGCATACATTTATTGTCGCAATATAAGTTTATGTACCCTTTAGGTGCCTCGTAAGCAGTCGCCAGCACTATCTATTACATCGTCTCCCATTTTACTTTTGCCTACACCATCTTCTTGTCCCTCTTTATGCTCTTCTTTTCAGATTGAAGTACCCATTACAAGCCCTGGTGTACCTCAATCTATCCCTCACGGGAACTCTGATCAATCACAGGATCATGCTGGCTCTCAATCACTTGCGGATCCCAATGCTCCTCCGCCTCCACTAACTGTAGTGCCTCATCGCAAACAATTATTTATCTCTAGGCTTGCTCCAGATACTTCTGAGTCGTCTGTGGCAGCTTACATTGGTAATATATGCCCTGCTAAGGTTTTAATTCAAAAGTTTAAGTTTTCTAGGCCTCGCGAAATCTCCTCTTTTAAAATTACAGTACCAAATGAGTATTTTTCAGCTATGGTTGACACTAATTTCTGGCCAGAGGGCCTAGTTATACACGAGTTTGCGCCCAATAAGCGCTCCCGACCGTTGCCTGTCCACCTTCCTAATTTATTTTCTGCTTCAAAAAAACTTATAACGTCTAGTCTTTGCATTCATTATCAAAATGTAAGAGGACTTCTTACCAAGCTCTCGAACCTGTTCTGTGATAGCCAAACCTTTTCGGCTGACATATTAGCTTTCTCTGAAACTTGGCTTAACTCCTCTGTTTTGGATAATGAAATTCTTTCTAATAACTTTATTTCTTATAGGCTTGATCGTGTTGGTCGTCGTGGCGGTGGAGTACTCATTGCTGTTAACTCGAATCTGTGTTCAAGTGTCGTGCCGATTGATCTGCCCTTAGGTGTTGAGTTTATTTGCGTCGAAGTTACATGTTCCAACTTTAGCTTATATATTTCTTGTTCATATATTCCTCCAGCTTCTGATATCATGACCTATATGCACCATGCTGATGCTTTGCAAACTATTTTTAATCGTCTTAAAGATCGTGATTTCCTTATAGTTTTAGGTGATTTCAACTTGCCTAATATTTCTTGGCTTGTTGATGATAATCTATCTTTCTTAATTCCTTCATCTCAACATGTTTTTCTTGATTGCCTACTTGAATGTCCGCTATATCAGTTGAATTCTTTCCTTAACTCTTCTAAAAGAATCCTTGATCTTGTTTTTGTCTCTGATCCCACTGTTAGTGCTGTATCCCGAACACAGCCCCTAGTGAAACCTGAAGATCCTTATCACCCTACCATTGAAGTTACTATTTCTTACAATTCCGTTACTAAATCACTTAATAACATCGCAAATTCTCGTCGTAGATGTTTTCGTAAAACAAATTTCAATCTTCTTAATAGCCTTATTTTCTCTTTTGATTGGTCATTTCTATTTGAGTGCTGCGATATAGATTGTGCAGTGAAGTTTTTCTACTCTGCTCTTAATTCTCTAATTGATAAATGCGTTCCTTATGTGAATGTCTCTACCGTCTCCAGCGCGCCAGTCTGGTTCACACGTAGGCTCTCTAATCTCCGCAATATTAAATCGAGATATTTTAAAAGATTTAAAAAAACTGGTTCGCGACTTGACTATGCAAATTACTGTATAGCCAAATCTCAATTTTGTCTTTTAAACACTCAATGCTACAATAATTATATCGTTCGCTGTAAGGTTGAATTTTATAAGAACCCCAAAAGATTTTACAACTTTGTTAATTCCAAAAGACGCTCTAATGTACTACCTTCCACCTTCAGACTTAATGACCAGACTGCTAATAATGACTCAGATATTGCAGATCTGTTTGCTAAATTCTTTCAGTCGACTTATTCTACTACTGTTTCGGATCCCACAACCTATCCCTTTTCAATCCCACATTTAAATTGTATGTTTTTTCCTAGTATTACTGAAGACTGTATTATCTCTAGCTTGTCATCTATGACGTCTTCCTTCGTTCCCGGTCCTGATAATATACCTAGTTGCATCCTTAAAATGTGTTCGATTTCCCTATCTAAGCCTTTATCTCGGTTATTCTTTATATCGAGTGAGACTTGTAGCTTTCCCGATATTTGGAAGGAGTCTTTTATTATTCCGCTTTTTAAAAAGGGTAGCAAATCGGATGTTTCTAACTACCGTGGCATTGCCAAACTTTCGGCAATACCAAAGCTGTTTGAGAAAATTATTACATCTTCCCTTCAACACCTATCCAGATCCACTATTTCTCCTTGTCAGCATGGCTTCATGAAAGGTCGTTCGTCGCTTACTAACCTTTTAGAATTGACTACCCTTGTACACCATGGCTTCCGTAAAAAGTGTCAAACTGATGTTATTTATACTGACTTTAGTAAGGCTTTCGATACGGTTGATCATTCTATGCTTCTCGCGAAACTTAACATCATGGGTTTTTCCCCGAAACTGTTGGCTTGGTTAAAGTCGTATCTTATTGGCAGAACCCAAAAGGTGTCTTTTCGTTCCTCAATATCTAAAACTATTCATGTTACGTCAGGTGTACCCCAAGGCAGTCATCTGGGCCCACTGTTATTTACCCTGTTTATAAATGATTTACCCTTGGCCTTGGTTCACTCACGCGTGCTCATGTTTGCGGATGACGTCAAGATTTGTTATTCCTATAATGATCCTTCTTTCCAACAGTACTTGCAATCTGATCTCGATGCGTTCTTTGATTGGTGCCACGTTAATAAATTACACCATAATGCCTCTAAGTGTTTTTTTATGACTTTCAGTCGTTTGTCTCCGTTCCTAGCTCATTACTCCATTAAGTCTGTTCTGTTAGATTGTGTACCATCCTTTAATGACTTAGGCGTTATGTTTGACCCAAAACTTTCATTTAATGTTCATATTGCTTTATTAAACGTTGGGCCAAAGAATTTGATGATCCCTATGTAACAAAGGTTTTATACACTTCGTTAGTTCGCCCTATTCTCGAATATTGCTCGCCAGTGTGGAACCCGCAATATGATGTTCACCAGCGTAGTAATGAATCGGTACAGAAGCAATTCCTTAAGTTTGCGTTACGCGGTCTTAATTGGGACCCGAGTCTTCGCCTACCTTCTTATTCTGACAGACTTCTTCTTATTAATCTTCCTTCACTTTACAACCGTAGGCTCGTTTTTGGCATTCTCTTTCTCCATAAACTAGTCAACGGCGAAGTCATTTCTACTAATTTACTAGATACGCTATATTTTTGTGTTCCCTCACGTCGGACCAGAAACTTTTTTCCTATTTACCTTAGTAGATGTCTGACGTACCACTCTCTTCACGAACCTTTTTGTGTTTTTTGCCAATCTTGTAACAACCTTTCTCACCTAATTTCTCCTCATCTTTCTGTCACTTCTCTTCGCGCTATACTTTTTAATCATCTACAGCGAAACCAATGAAAATATTCTGGACTTGGATTGGCTGCAACTCATCCCTGACCACATTGGCTGTGAATCGGGGCATAGCTGGCAACTTATGCAAATAAAACACCTCCACCGGGTCGGGGATATTGAGTTGTGTATATAGCTAAGCTATCTTCTTCAATTAATTACTATGTCTTTAGCTTAAGCTATTTCGTCGACGGCTGTGTTAGTTGACGGAAATAAATAAATAAAAAATAAATAAATTATTTATACTAGAGACGGAATCTTCGGTCCTGTGTCCGATACCTTCATCCACGTGCCCAAAGACTTGACTCCATCGGATGTAAAATGTGAATTAAGTGTTTTACAGAGTATGTCTCAAGTCCCACAGCCATGAAAGCTGCATTGTTTGTACTAAAGCCAGTATCTTCGGTCCTGTGTCCGATAGAATGGCTTCTCGAGCCGTGAAATCTTCACAAAGCGCTCTGAAGCATATATCGCTGGCGCTGTGCGCAAAGCCCTAACTCCAAAGCCCGTGAAATGTGTCTTATGTGTTCTAGAGCTGCTGTCTCAGGTCCTACAGCCATGAAAGCTGCATTATTTGTACTAGAGCCGGTATCTTCGGTTTTGTGTCCCATAGAGAGACCTCTCGAGCAGTGAAATTTTCACAAAGCGCTCTGAAGCATACATCGCTAGCTCTGTGCCCAAAGCCTTGACTCCAACGACCGTGAAATGTGCATTGGGTGTTCTAGAGTGGCTGTCACAGGTCCTACAGCCATGAAAGCTGCATTATTTGTACTAGAACCGGTATCTTCGGTCCTGTGTCCGAAACAGAGGCGATGTGCGCAAAGACTTAACTCCAACGATCGTGAAATGTGCATTGGGTGTTCTAGAGCTGCTGTCTCAGGTCCTACAGCCATGAAAGATGCCTTATTTGTACTAGAGCCAGAATCTTCACCGTGAAATGTGCCTTATGTGTTCTAGAGCTGTTGCCCCAGGCCCTACAGCCACGAAAGCTGCTTTATTTGTACTTGAGCCGGTATCTTCGGTTCTGTGTCCCATAGAGAGGCCTCTCGAGCCGTGAAATCTTCACAAAGCGCTCGGAAGCATATATCGCTAGCGCTGTGCGCAAAGCCTTATCTCCAACGACCGTGAAATGTGCATTGGGCGTCTCAGGTCCTACAGCCATGAAAGCTGCTTTATTTGTACTAGAGCCGGTATCTTCGGTTCTGTGTCCCATAGAGAGGCCTCTCGAGCCGTGAAATCTTCACAAAGCGCTCTGAAGCATATATCGCTAGCTCTGTGCCCAAAGCCTTGACTCCAACGACTGTGAAATGTGGATTAGGTGTTCTAGAGCGGCCTTCTTAAGTCTTGAGACCGCTACCTTGACATCTGCAGCCATGAAAGCAGGATTAGTTGTACTAGAGCCGGTATCTTCGGTTCTGGGTCCCATAGAATGGCCTCACGAGCCAAAAAATCTTCACTAAGCGCTCTGAAGCATATAACGCTAGAGCTGTGCGCAAAGCCTTGACTCCAACGACTGTGAAATGTGGATTAGGTGTTCTAGAGCGGCCTTCTTAAGTCTTGAGACCGTTACCTTGACATCTGCAGCCATGAAAGCAGCATTATTTGTACTAGAGCCAATATCTTGGGTCCTGTGTACGATACCTTGTTTCTCGATCCGTAAGACTTTCATTATGCGTTCTGAGGCAAATATCGCTAGCCCTGTGCCCAAAGCCTAGTCTCCAACGGCCTTGAAATGTGCATTGGGTGTTCTAGAGCGGCTGTCTCAGGTCCTACAGCCATCTTCAGTCCTGTGTCCGATACCATGGCTTCTTGAGCCGTAAAAGCTTCATTCACGTGCCCAAAGCCTTGACTCCAACGAACGTAAAATGTGCATTAAGTGTTTTACAGCGTCTGTCTCTGGTACCACTGCCATGAAAGCTGCATTATTTGTACTAGAGATAGTATCTTCATTCCTGTGTCTGATACCTTGGCTTTTCGAGTCGGGAAATATTCATTAAGCGCTCTGAAGCAAATATCGCTAACGCTGTGCGCAACGCCTTGACTCCAACGACTGTGAAATGTGCATTAGGAGTTCTAGAGCGTCCTTCTTAGGTCTTGTGACCGCTACCTTGACATCTGAAGCCATGAAAGCAGCATTAGTTGTACTAGAGCCGGTATCTTCGGTTCTGGGTCCCATAGAATGGCCTCACGAGCCAAAAAATCTTCACTAGGCGCTCTGAAGCATATAAAGCTAGAGCTGTGCGCAAAGCCTTGACTCCAACGGACGTGAAATGTGCATTGCGTGTTCTAGAGCGGCTGTCTCAGCTCCTACAGCCATGAAAGCTGCATTATTTGTACTAAAGCCAGAATCTTCGGTCTTGTGTCTGATACCTTGGCTTTTCGAGCCGTAAAACCTTCATTCACGTGCCCAAAGCCTTGACTCCAACGAACGTAAAATGTGCATTAAGTGTTTTACAGCGTATGTCTCAGGTCCTACAGCCATTAAAACTGCATTATTTTTACTAGAGACGGTATCTTCGTTCCTGTGTCCGATGGCATGGCCTTGGCTCCAAAGGCCGTGAAATGTGCCTTATGTGTTCTAGAGCTGCTGTCTCAGGTCCTACAGCCATGAAAGCTGCATTATTTGTACTAGAGCCGGTATCTTCGGTTTTGTGTCCCATAGAGAGGCTTCTCGAGCCGTGAAATCTTCACAAAGCGCTCTGAAGCATATATCGCTAGCGCTGTGCGCAAAGCCTTATCTTTAACGACCGTGAAATGGTCATTGGGTGCTGTAGAGTGGCTGTCACAGGTCCTACAGCCATGAAAGCTGAATTATTTGTGCTAGAACCGGTATCTTCGGTCCTGTGTGCGATACCTTAATTTACGTGCCCAAAGCCTTGACTCCAACGGACGTAATATATGAATTATGTTTTTTTCAGAGTCTGTCTCAGGACCTACAGTCATGAAAGCCACATTATTTGTACGAGAGCCAGTGTCTTCGGTCCTGTGTCCAATAGAATGGCTTTCGAGCCGTGAAATCTTCACAAAGCGAACTGAAGCATATATCGCTAGCGCTGTGCGCAAAGCCTTATCTCCAACGACCGTGAAATGTGCATTGGGTGTTCTAGAGTGGCTGTCACAGGTCCTACAGCCATGAAAGCTGAATTATTTGTGGTAGAACCGGTATCTTCGGTCCGGTGTCCGATAGAGAGGCGCTGTGCGCAAAGCCTTAACTCCAACGATCATGAAATGTGCATTAAGTGTTTTAAAGCGTCTGTCTTAGGTCCTACAGCCATGAAAGCCGCATTATTTGTACTAGAGCCGGTATCTTCGGTCCTGTTTCCGATAGAGAGGCCTCCGAGCCGTGAAATCTTCACAAAGCGCTCTGGAGCATATATCGCTAGCGCTGTGCGCAAAGCCTTATCTTCAACGACCGTGAAATAGTCATTGGGTGTTCTAGTGCGGCTGTCTCAGTTCCTACAGCCATGAAAGCTGCATTATTTGTACTAGAGACGGTATCTTCGTTCCTGTGTCCGATGGCATGGTGAAATCTCCATTATGCGCTCTGAAGCATATATGGCTAGCGCTGTGCCCAAAGCCCTAACTCCAAAGTCCGTGAAATGTGCATTATGTGTTCTAGAGCTGCTGTCTCAGGTCCTACAGCCATGAAAGCTGCATTATTTGTACTAGAGCCGGTATCTTCGGTTCTGTGTCCCATAGAGAGGCTTCTCGAGCCGTGAAATCTTCACAAAGCGCTCTGAAGCATATATCGCTAGCGCTGTGCGCAAAGCCTTATCTTCAACAACCGTGAAATGGTCATTGGGTGTTCTAGAGCGGCTGTCTCAGTTCCTACAGCCATGAAAGCTGCATTATTTGTACTAAAGCCAGTATCTTCGGTCCTGTGTCCGATACCTTCATCCACGTGCCCAAAGCCTTGACTCCATCGGACGTAAAATGTGAATTATGTGTTTTACAGAGTCTGTCTCAAGTCCCACAGCCATGAAAGCTGCATTATTTGTACTAGAACCAGTATCTTCAGCTCTGTGCCTCATACCATGGCTTCTTGAGCCGTAAAATGTTCATTAGGCGTTCTGAAGTATATACCGCTAGCTCTGTGCCCAAAGCCTTGACTCCAACGAACGTAAAATGTGCATTAGGTGTTTTACAGCGTCTGTCTCAGGTCCTACAGCCATTAAAGCTGAATTATTTGTACTAGAGACGGTATCTTCGTTCCTGTGTCCGATGGCATGGCTTCTCGAGCCGTGAAATCTCCATTATGCGCTCTAAAGCATATATCGCTAGCTCTGTGCCCAAAGCCTTGACTCCAACGAACGCAAAATGTGCATTAAGTGTTTTAAAGCTTCTGTCTCAGGTCCTACAACCATGAAAGCTGCATTATTTGTCCTAGAGACGGTATCTTCGTTCCTGTGTCCGATGGCATGGCTTCTCGAGCCGTGAAATCTCCATTATGCGCTCTAAAGCATATATCGCTAGAGCTGTGCGCAAAGCCTTGACTCCAACGACTGTGAAATGTGGATTAGGTGTTCTAGAGCGGCCTTCTTAAGTCTTGAGACCGCTACCTTGACATCTGCAGCCATGAAAGCAGCATTAGTTGTACTAGAGCCAATATCTTGGGTCCTGTGTACGATACCTTGTTTCTCGATCCGTAAGACTTTCATTATGCGTTCTGAGGCAAATATCGCTAGCCCTGTGCCCAACGCCTAGTCTCCAACGGCCTTGAAATGTGCATTGGGTGTTCTAGAGCGGCTGTCTCAGGTCCTACAGCCATCTTCAGTCCTGTGTCCGATACCATGGCTTCTTGAGCCGTAAAAGCTTCATTCACGTGCCCAAAGCCATGACTCCAACGAACGTAAAATGTGCATTAAGTGTTTTACAGCGTCTGTCTCTGGTACCACTGCCATGAAAGCTGCATTATTTGTACTAGAGATAGTATCTTCATTCCTGTGTCTGATACCTTGGCTTTTCGAGTCGGGAAATATTCATTAAGCGCTCTGAAGCAAATATCGCTAACGCTGTGCGCAACGCCTTGACTCCAACGACTGTGAAATGTGCATTAGGAGTTCTAGAGCGTCCTTCTTAGGTCTTGTGACCGCTACCTTGACATCTGAAGCCATGAAAGCAGCATTAGTTGTACTAGAGCCGGTATCTTCGGTTCTGGGTCCCATAGAATGGCCTCACGAGCCAAAAAATCTTCACTAGGCGCTCTGAAGCATATAAAGCTAGAGCTGTGCGCAAAGCCTTGACTCCAACGGACGTGAAATGTGCATTGCGTGTTCTAGAGCGGCTGTCTCAGCTCCTACAGCCATGAAAGCTGCATTATTTGTACTAAAGCCAGAATCTTCGGTCTTGTGTCTGATACCTTGGCTTTTCGAGCCGTAAAACCTTCATTCACGTGCCCAAAGCCTTGACTCCAACGAACGTAAAATGTGCATTAAGTGTTTTACAGCGTATGTCTCAGGTCCTACAGCCATTAAAGCTGCATTATTTTTACTAGAGACGGTATCTTCGTTCCTGTGTCCGATGGCATGGCCTTGGCTCCAAAGGCCGTGAAATGTGCCTTATGTGTTCTAGAGCTGCTGTCTCAGGTCCTACAGCCATGAAAGCTGCATTATTTGTACTAGAGCCGGTATCTTCGGTTTTGTGTCCCATAGAGAGGCTTCTCGAGCCGTGAAATCTTCACAAAGCGCTCTGAAGCATATATCGCTAGCGCTGTGCGCAAAGCCTTATCTTTAACGACCGTGAAATGGTCATTGGGTGCTCTAGAGTGGCTGTCACAGGTCCTACAGCCATGAAAGCTGAATTATTTGTGCTAGAACCGGTATCTTCGGTCCTGTGTGCGATACCTTAATTTCCGTGCCCAAAGCCTTGACTCCAACGGACGTAATATATGAATTATGTGTTTTTCAGAGTCTGTCTCAGGACCTACAGTCATGAAAGCCACATTATTTGTACGAGAGCCAGTGTCTTCGGTCCTGTGTCCAATAGAATGGCTTTCGAGCCGTGAAATCTTCACAAAGCGAACTGAAGCATATATCGCTAGCGCTGTGCGCAAAGCCTTATCTCCAACGACCGTGAAATGTGCATTGGGTGTTCTAGAGTGGCTGTCACAGGTCCTACAGCCATGAAAGCTGAATTATTTGTGCTAGAACCGGTATCTTCGGTCCTGTGTCCGATAGAGAGGCGCTGTGCGCAAAGCCTTAACTCCAACGATCATGAAATGTGCATTAAGTGTTTTAAAGCGTCTGTCTTAGGTCCTACAGCCATGAAAGCCGCATTATTTGTACTAGAGCCGGTATCTTCGGTCCTGTTTCCGATAGAGAGGCCTCCGAGCCGTGAAATCTTCACAAAGCGCTCTGGAGCATATATCGCTAGCGCTGTTCGCAAAGCCTTATCTTCAACGACCGTGAAATAGTCATTGGGTGTTCTAGTGCGGCTGTCTCAGTTCCTACAGCCATGAAAGCTGCATTATTTGTACTAGAGACGGTATCTTCGTTCCTGTGTCCGATGGCATGGTGAAATCTCCATTATGCGCTCTGAAGCATATATGGCTAGCGCTGTGCCCAAAGCCCTAACTCCAAAGGCCGTGAAATGTGCATTATGTGTTCTAGAGCTGCTGTCTCAGGTCCTACAGCCATGAAAGCTGCATTATTTGTACTAGAGCCGGTATCTTCGGTTCTGTGTCCCATAGAGAGGCTTCTCGAGCCGTGAAATCTTCACAAAGCGCTCTGAAGCATATATCGCTAGCGCTGTGCGCAAAGCCTTATCTTCAACAACCGTGAAATGGTCATTGGGTGTTCTAGAGCGGCTGTCTCAGTTCCTACAGCCATGAAAGCTGCATTATTTGTACTAAAGCCGGTATCTTCGGTCCTGTGTCCGATACCTTCATCCACGTGCCCAAAGCCTTGACTCCATCGGACGTAAAATGTGAATTATGTGTTTTACAGAGTCTGTCTCAAGTCCCACAGCCATGAAAGCTGCATTATTTGTACTAGAGCCAGTATCTTCGTTCCTGTGTCCGATGGCATGGCTTCTCGAGCCGTGAAATCTCCATTATGCGCTCTGAAGCATATATCGCTAGCGCTGTCCCCGAAGCCCTAACTCCAAAGGCCGTGAAATGTGTCTTATGTGTTCTAGAGCTGCTGTTTCAGGTCCTACAGCCATGAAAGCTGCATTATTTGTACTAGAGCCGGTATCTTCGGTTCTGTGTCCCATAGAGAGGCTTCTCGAGCCGTGAAATCTTCACAAAGCGCTCTGAAGCATATATCGCTAGCGCTGTACGCAAAGCCTTATCTTCAATGACCGTGAAATGGTCATTGGGTGTTCTATAGCGGCTGTCTCAGTTCCTGCAGCCATGAAAGCTGCATTATTTGTACTAAAGCCGGTATCTTCGGTCCTGTGTCCGATACCTTCATTTACGTGCTTAAAGCCTTGACTCCAACAGACGTAATATGTGAATTATGTGTTTTACAGAGTCTGTCTCAGGTCCTACAGCCATGAAAGCTACATTATTTGTACGAGAGCCAGTATCTTCGGTCCTGTGTCAAATAGAATGGCTTCTCGAGTCGTGAAATCTCCATTCTGCGCTCTAAAGCATATATCGCTAGCTTTGTGCCCAAAGCCTTGACTCCAACGAACGCAAAATGTGCATTAAGTGTTTTAAAGCTTCTGTCTCAGGTCCTACAACCATGAAAGCTGCATTATTTGTCCTAGAGATGGTATCTTCAGTCCTGTGTCCGATACCATGGCTTCTTAAGCCGTAAAATGTTCATTAGGCGCTCTGAAGCATATATCGCTAGCTCTGTGCCCAAAGCCTTGACTCCAACGAACGTAAAATGTGCATTTGGTGTTTTACAGCGTCTGTCTCAGGTCCTACAGCCATTAAAGTTGCATTATTTGTACTAGAGACGGTATCTTCGTTCCTGTGTCCGATACCATGGCTTCTTGAGCCGTAAAATGTTCATTAGGCGCTCTGAAGCATATATCGCTAGCTCTGTGCCTAAAGCCTTGACTCCAACGAACGTAAAATGTGCATTTGGTGTTTTACAGCATCTGTCTCAGGTCCTACAGCCATTAAAATTGCATTATTTGTACTAGAGACGGTATCTTCGTTCCTGTGTCCAATGGCATGGCTTCTCGAGCCGTGAAATCTCCATTATGCGCTCTGAAGCATATATCGCTAGCGCTGTGCCCAAAGCCCTAACTCCAAAGGCAGTGAAATGTGTCTTATGTGTTCTAGAGCTGCTGTCTCAGGTCCTACAGCCATGAAAGCTGCACTATTTGTACTAGAGCCGGTATCTTCGGTTCTGTGTCCCATAGAGAGGCTTCTCGAGCCGTGAAATCTTCACAAAACGCTCTGAAGCATATATCGCTTGCGCTGTACGCAAAGCCTTATCTTCAACGACCGTGAAATGGTCATTGGGTGTTCTACAGCGGCTGTCTCAGTTCCTGCAGCCATGAAAGCTGCATTATTTGTACTTAAGCCGGTATCTTCGATCCTGTGTCCGATACCTTCATTTACGTGCTTAAAGCCTTGACTCCAACAGACGTAATATGTGAATTATGTGTTTTACAGAGTCTGTCTCAGGTCCTACAGCCATGAAAGCTACATTATTTGTACGAGAGCCAGTATCTTCGGTCCTGTGTCAAATAGAATGGCTTCTCGAGTCGTGAAATCTCCATTATGCGCTCTAAAGCATATATCGCTAGCTCTGTGCCCAAAGCCTTGACTCCAACGAACGCAAAATGTGCATAAAGTGTTTTAAAGCTTCTGTCTCAGGTCCTACAACCATGAAAGCTGCATTATTTGTCCTAGAGATGGTATCTTCAGTCCTGTGTCCGATACCATGGCTTCTTGAGCCGTAAAATGTTCATTAGGCGCTCTGAAGCATATATCGCTAGCTCTGTGCCCAAAGCCTTGACTCCAACGAACGTAAAATGTGCATTTGGTGTTTTACAGCGTCTGTCTCAGGTCCTACAGCCATTAAAGTTGCATTATTTGTACTAGAGACGGTATCTTCGTTCCTGTGTCCGATACCATGGCTTCTTGAGCCGTAAAATGTTCATTAGGCGCTCTGAAGCATATATCGCTAGCTCTGTGCCTAAAGCCTTGACTCCAACGAACGTAAAATGTGCATTTGGTGTTTTACAGCATCTGTCTCAGGTCCTACAGCCATTAAAGTTGCATTATTTGTACTAGAGACGGTATCTTCGTTCCTGTGTCCAATGGCATGGCTTCTCGAGCCGTGAAATCTCCATTATGCGCTCTGAAGCATATATCGCTAGCGCTGTGCCCAAAGGCCTAACTCCAAAGGCCGTGAAATGTGTCTTATGTGTTCTAGAGCTGCTGTCTCAGGTCCTACAGCCATGAAAGCTGCATTATTTGTACTAGAGCCGGTATCTTCGGTTCTGTGTCCCATAGAGAGGCCTCTCGAGCTGTGAAATCTTCACAAAGCGCTCTGAAGCATATAGCGCTAGCGCAGTGCGCAAAGCCTTATCTCCAACGACCGTGAAATGTGCATTGGGTGTTCTAGAGCGGCTGTCACAGGTCCTACAGCCATGAAAGCTGCATTATTTGTACTAGAACCGGTATCTTCGGTCCTGTGTCCGATAGAGAGGCGCTGTGCGCAAAGCCTTAACTCCAACGATCGTGAAATGTGCATTAAGTGTTTTAAAGCGTCTGTCTCAGCTCCTACAGCCATGAAAGCTGCGTTATTTGTACTAGAGCCGGTATCTTCGGTCCTGTTTCCGATAGAGAGGCCTCTCGTGCCGTGAAATCTTCACAAAGCGCTCTGAAGCATATATCGCTAGCGCTGTGCGCAAAGCCTTATCTCCAACGACCGTGAAATGTGCATTGGGTGATCTTGAGCGGCTGTCTCAGGTCCTACAGCCATGAAAGATGCCTTATTTGTACTAGAGCCAGAATCTTCGTTCCTGTGTGCGATACCTTTATTCACGTGCCCAAAGCCTTGACTCCAAGGAACGTAAAATGTGTGTTTAAGAATAAACATCGTGTTCATCTGAAGCGGCTTCACCAAATCAGATTCAAGAAAATGTAATAAAAATGTACTTGTGTCACAAACAACTAACATAGCATATGACTAAAATTACAATCAGCCACACGCATTGTGGGAACAAACACTTGTAATTGTAAACTAACCTAAAACGATTACAACGGCAGGATGTCAAGTGGCCGACGCCGTGCCCAAAATAATAAATAATTTTCAACCCCCGAAAACGTGGGTCATTAGAATAAGATCTCCTCAGAACAATTGTGACCTCCTAGAGCCTAAGATTCCCTATATAAACTCCGTACTTTAGTAAATAAAATCAGTTCATATTTTGAATTCAACGAATGAAGATCGGGTTATTCTTTGCTTCGCCCGGAATCCCTATTCATTTGGTCCTTCGAGTAAAAGGAACTCTGTAGTTTTCCCCCACCAGTGGTAAGAGACTCAGAGAATGAATCAGCTCCTTAAAGTCTGGATTCTTATGCAAGTGTAAATGCTAAGATCAGCTAAAGGTAGCAAAATAAAAAAACTCTTGTCTTCCCCCACCAGTGGTTAGAGACAGAGTATAATATAAAAGCAAAATATTGCTTAATAAATAAAAAGTGCGTGAGACCGAGTATTTAAAGGCAGATTGGCTAGTCGAGCAACTGCAATAATTTCGGCAGCGGTAAAAAATATAAAAATATAAAGTTGGTGTGTGGCGTATTCGAAGCCCTGATATCGAAAAAAGTGAACTAGTGTATATATACACTATATGTAGCTGTAAATTGGCAACTACCAACAGCAGCAAGGCAACTACTTAGAGTTGCAGAGACGAGAGAAGGACGGTGGCAGGCGCCCGCAAGTCGTAAGAGAAGTCCTGGCAAGAAGATTGATAGAGCGCCCCAAAGAGTGCCCTGGGTCGCTGGAGAACGTACACTGCCAATACAAGGAAGTCTGGTGCGCTGACCGGCACCGGTACCGCCTAAGCCCAAAGGCCCTGGACAACAGCAGCTGAGCGAAAAAAAAAAACGGCGAATTCTACCCATTGGCGGACAAGCAGCAGCGCACAGGATCATCAGATAAGATATAAATTTAAAATAGTTATAATTACATCAACCTATTTTTATTATTATCATATACTTATTTCGGTCTCCTAATATACGCATAAAAAAAAAAAAAAATGTTTTCTAATAAGACTGACAAATTGTTAGGGAAGCAGTTAGAGTTGCATACAAGGTTAAAGCAGTTAGAAGCTTTAGAAACTAGAAACTTAACTAGCAAGGTGATCGAGGAAGTAAAAGAGATAAGGAATCAATGGATACCTTATCATAACAAATTGCTACAGCAGGGGATCGATCATCAGTATTTCAGAGAAAAAATTCATGAAGAAGTGTTAAAGATAGTTGCCAAAATAATAGCTACAGGAGAGTCAGAAAAACCAGGCACTAGTAAGTCGGTGTTAGCTGAAGCAGAAGCGAATATGTCAGAAATGGGTGATGATATCAAAGGAGAGTCGCGCGGGAATGCGACCTCCAGTAATGAGAACACTAAGGTTAACCAGGAAAAACTTGAAGAAAAAGTCCGTCAACTCCAGCAATATTTGGATATGGTGAGCAAAGATTTACGTACGATAGACAATAGAACAGGCGAAATGTATATTAAGAAAATAAAATTCTTCTTTAGGAAGGTACAGGAGTGCCAGGCTTATACAGATGAGCTATACAGATATAATGAAACGTTTAAAGAGGTCATAGAAGAATTGGAGTTCGACCTTCAGAATACCTTGGTAGCATTAGAAGAGAAAATAAACGATCAGAAAGATTTGAAAGTTGAGAATGTAACCGTGAGAAGCGAATTACCGGTATTGCCAAAAATTCAGGTACCCACATTCTCTGGAGAGCCAAGAGAATGGGACCTGTTTGTAGAGTTATTTGCAGAATTAATTGAAAATAGAGAGGATCTAAATCTTACTCTTAAATTCAATTATTTAAAGTCCGCATTAAAGGGCGAAGCGAGGAGCATGGTAGCTCACCTATTGTCAGGTTCAGCTGATAATCATAATGCTGCTTGGGAACTGTTGACCAAGCGGTATAAAAATAATCGGAGGGTATTTTCCGAACAATTAAGTCGGATCGTTGATCTACCGATGATCAACAATGAGTCCGCAAATAGTGTAAAAGGAGTGATTGACATAATTAATGAGTCAGTGCACTTAATTAAAATTAAAGCAAATTTGTCCGATGAAGTTGACGTAATATTCGCACAACTCATACTTAGGAAATTTGACAGCGAGGCTCTACAATTGTATGAGAGTCAGATTAGGAAAACAAGGCAGATACAAATGCTTTCTGATGTCATGGAATACTTGGAGCAAAGATATTGTTCGTTAAGTGCCATGAGGAAAGAAGAGGAAAACCCGCAAAAAGTGGTTTCATATGGGGTTTTTGAAAATAACTAACGTATAAGTGCTATAAATTTAAAGGTTTGACACCTATGGAAAGGTATGAAACGGCCAAAAAAGTGCAGCTGTGCACACGATGCTTGAACCATTCAAGCAATAAAGAATGCACTAATGAGATGGTCTGTTCATTGTGCAGTAAAGGACACCATACTCTACTCCATTTTGAAGAAATACAGGAGAGAGTTAATACTTGTATAACGGCTCAACCCACACTGTTGGCCACAGCCCTAATACAAGTAAAAAATGTAAATGGAGGATATAAGACTCTAAGAGCCCTTATTGATAATGGTTCACAGAGCACAATTTTGTCTGAAGAGGTAGCTCAAATATTAAAATTACCGAAAATTAAACAACATACAGAAATAAGTGGCGTGTCATCAATAAATGCAAAAAAATCAAAATATAAGGTAAAAATATATGTGAAGACGCGAAATCCTTGGATAAGTCATCTTAAGGTTGAGGCGATTGTGATGCCAAAGTTAATGAAAGCTCTTCCATTAAAAACGGTAGACGTGGATATGTCAAAATGGCAATCCTACGTATTAGCTGATCCTACCTTTAATAAACCTGGTAAGGTTGATATAATAATGGGAGTAAACGTAGATACCCAAATCTTAAAAGGGGGTGTTACAAAGATTGATGGCCTACTAGGCCAAAATACTCAGTTTGGTTGGATCGTCTCGGGATGCACCAAATCGAAAAGTAATAAATCGGTAGTGGCAACAACAATAGATGTCACAGGTATGCAACAGCGTTGGGAGAAGAATAAAAGAAAACGTAAAAAGAAATACAATACAATTCAAAACAAACTCAACAACAAAATTCAAGAAATAAGTCAGCATTTGACTCCTCCAGCAGGAGGTAAGATAAAACCTGAGGTAAAAGAAATAATTTCTCAAAGTAATAAAGAAATAAATTTATGCCCCCCGGCAAGACCTCACTTTGGAGGTACAGTGAAAACTGGCGAAGAAAAAGTGGATATCCCAGTACCAAATAAGAATATTGAAATGGCAATGGTTGAATTAAATAATGATTATAAAAAAAATAATGTCAAAATAGATCCCGGTAATAAATTGTCCGAATTTGCATTACAAAAAGGGCAGACAAGGCAAAATATTTTTAAGAGGACAACATCTAAGAATAAACAAAACAAGAACTCAAATTTTAGCTATCAGCAATATTTAAAAAAAGTGGAGCAAAGATCAGATTGGAACAAGTCGAAAAGTAAAAGTAGTTATTTTTTAAATTTTCCACCATATAAAAAGGCTAGAAGTCAACATAGTAATACACATCAGCAGTGGGTAGATATCCCGAAACAAAAATTATTAAGCATTGGGCGATATTAGTAATATGCAGAAATATAAAATAAATGAAATCCAGTAGAAGAAGAAGTAAACCATACAGCAGAATTTGTAAGAATAGGAAATCAGTTACAATCGGTAAAGGAACATCAGATTAACTAGGTTTGAGTGTCCATAATGTTACTTTACATGCTTCTTTAACATTAGTTTTCTTACTAATTTAATTATTAATAATAATTTGTATAAGGCAAACCAAGATTTAACACAGATTCTAAACCAGCCCCATTTGGCGGCCCTTCGCAGAATTTTTAAGAATAAACATCGTGTTCATCTGAAGCGGCTTCACCAAATCAGATTCAAGAAAATGTAATAAAAATGTACTTGTGTCACAAACAACTAACATAGCATATGACTAAAATTACAATCAGCCACACGCATTGTGGGAACAAACACTTGTAATTGTAAACTAACCCAAAACGATCACAACGGCAGGATGTCAAGTGGCCGACGCCGTGCCCAAAATAATAAATAATTTTCAACCCCCGAAAACGTGGGTCATTAGAATAAGATCTCCTAAGAACAATTGTGACCTCCTAGAGCCTAAGATTCCCTATATAAACTCCGTACTTTAGTAAATAAAATCAGTTCATATTTTGAATTCAACGAATGAAGATTGGGTTATTTTTCTTCTCTCCGGGATTCCCTATTCAATGTGCATTAAGTGTTTTAAAGCGTCTGTCTCAGGTCCTACAGCCATGAAAGCTGCATTATTTGTATTGGAGACGGTATCTTCGGTCCTGTTTCCGATAGAGAGGCGCTGTGCCCAAAGCCCTAACTCCAAAGGCCGTGAAATCTGTCTCAGGTCCTACAGCCATGAAAGCTGCTTTATTTGTACAAGAGCCGGTATCTTCGGTTCTGTGTCCCATAGAGAGGTCTCTCGAGCTGTGAAATCTTCACAAAGCGCTCTGAAGCATATATCGCTAGCGCTGTGCGCAAAGCCTTATCTCCAACGACCGTGAAATGTGCATAGGGCGTCTCAGGTCCTACAGCCATGAGAGCTGCATTATTTGTACTAGAGCCGGTATCTTCAGTCCTGTGTCCGATACCTTGGTTTTTTGAGTTGTAAAACCTTCATTAGGCGCTCTGAAGCAATTATCGTTTTCCCTGTGTCCAAAACCTTGACTCCAACGACCTTGAAAAGTGCGCTGGGTGTTCTAGAGCGGATGTCTCAGGCCCTACAGCCATTTAAGCTGCATTATTTGTACTAAAGCCGGTATCTTCGGTTCTGTGTCCCATAGAGAGGCTTCTCGAGCCATGAAATCTTCACAAAGCGCTCTGAAGCATATATCGCTAGCGCTGTGAGCAAAGCCTTATCTCCAACGACCGTGAAATGTGCATTGGGTGTTCTAGAGTGGCTGTCACAGGTCCTACAGCCATGAAAGCTGCATTATTTGTACTAGAACCGGTATCTTCGGTCCTGTGTCCGATAGAGAGGCGCTGTGCGCAAAGCCTTAACTCCAACGATCGTGAAATGTGCATTAAGTGTTTTAAAGCGTCTGTCTTAGGTCCTACAGCCATGAAAGCCGCATTATTTGTACTAGAGCCGGTATCTTCGGTCCTGTTTCCGATAGAGAGGCCTCCGAGCCGTGAAATCTTCACAAAGCGCTCTGAAGCATATATCGCTAGCGCTGTGCGCAAAGCCTTATCTCCAACGACCGTGAAATGGTCATTGGGTGTTCTAGAGCGGCTGTCTCAGTTCCTGCAGCCATGAAAGCTGCATTATTTGTACTAAAGCCAGTATCTTCGGTCCTGTGTCCGATACCTTCATTTACGTGCCCAAAGCCTTGACTCCATCTGACGTAAAATGTGAATTATGTGTTTTACAGAGTCTGTCTCAAGTCCCACAGCCATGAAAGCTGCATTATTTGTACTAGAGCCAGTATCTTCAGTTCTGCGTCTCATACCAGGGCTTCTTGAGCCGTAAAATTTTCATTAGGCGCTCTGAAGCATATATCGCTAGCTCTGTGCCCAAAGCCTTGACTCCAACGAACGTAAAATGTGCATTAGGTGTTTTACAGAGTCTGTCTCAGGTCCTACAGTCATGAAAGCCACATTATTTGTACGAGAGCCAGTGTCTTCGGTCCTGTGTCCAATAGAATGGCTTTCGAGCCGTGAAATCTTCACAAAGCGATCTGAAGCATATATCGCTAGCGCTGTGCGCAAAGCCTTATCTCCAACGACCGTGAAATGTGCATTGGGTGTTCTAGAGTGGCTGTCACAGGTCCTACAGCCATGAAAGCTGCATTATTTGTACTAGAACCGGTATCTTCGGTCCTGTGTCCGATAGAGAGGCGCTGTGCGCAAAGCCTTAACTCCAACGATCGTGAAATGTGCATTAAGTGTTTTAAAGCGTCTGTCTTAGGTCCTACAGCCATGAAAGCCGCATTATTTGTACTAGAGCCGGTATCTTCGGTCCTGTTTCCGATAGAGAGGCCTCCGAGCCGTGAAATCTTCACAAAGCGCTCTGAAGCATATATCGCTAGCGCTGTGCGCAAAGCCTTATCTCCAACGACCGTGAAATGGTCATTGGGTGTTCTAGAGCGGCTGTCTCAGTTCCTGCAGCCATTAAAGCTGCATTATTTGTACTAGAGCCGGTATCTTCGGTCCTGTTTCCGATAGAGAGGCCTCCGAGCCGTGAAATCTTCACAAAGCGCTCTGAAGCATATATCGCTAGCGCTGTGCGCAAAGCCTTATCTTCAACGACCGTGAAATGGTCATTGGGTGTTCTAGTGCGGCTGTCTCAGTTCCTACAGCCATGAAAGCTGCATTATTTGTACTAGAGACGGTATCGTCGTTCCTGTGTCCGATGGCATGGTGAAATCTCCATTATGCGCTCTGAAGCATATATGGCTAGCGCTGTGCCCAAAGCCATAACTCCAAAGGCCGTGAAATGTGCATTATGTGTTCTAGAGCTGCTGTCTCAGGTCCTACAGCCATGAAAGCGGCATTTTTTGCCGGTATCTTCGGTTCTGTGTCCCATAGAGAGGCTTCTCGAGCCGTGAAATCTTCACAAAGCGCTCTGAAGCATATATCGCTAGCGCTGTGCGCAAAGCCTTATCTCCAACGACCGTGAAATGGTCATTGGGTGTTCTAGAGCGGCTGTCTCAGTTCCTACAGCCATGAAAGCTGCATTATTTGTACTAAAGCCAGTATCTTCGGTCCTGTGTCCGATACCTTCATCCACGTGCCCAAAGCCTTGACTCCATCTGACGTAAAATGTGAATTATGTGTTTTACAGAGTCTGTCTTAAGTCCCACAGCCATGAAAGCTGCATTATTTGTACTAGAGCCAGTATCTTCAGTTCTGTGTCTCATACCAGGGCTTTTTGAGCCGTAAAATGTTGATTATGCGCTCTGAAGCATATTTCGCTAGCGCTGTGCCCAAAGCCTTGACTCCAACGAACGTAAAATGTGCATTAGGTGTTTTACAGCGTCTGTCTCAGGTCCTACAGCCATTAAAGCTGCATTATTTGTACTAGAGACGGTATCTTCGTTCCTGTGTCCGATGGCATGGCTTCTCGAGCCGTGAAATCTCCATTATGCGCTCTGAAGCATATATCGCTAGCGCTGTGCCCAAAGCCCTAACTCCAAAGGCCGTGAAATGTGCCTTATATGTTCTAGAGCTGCTGTCTCAGGTCCTACAGCCATGAAAGCTGCATTATTTGTACTAGAGCCGGTATCTTCGGTTCTGTGTCCCATAGAGAGGCTTCACGAGACGTGAAATCTTCACAAAGCGCTCTGAAGCATATATCGCTAGCGCTGTGCGCAAAGCCTTATCTTCAACGACCGTGAAATGGTCATTGGGTGTTCTAGAGCGGCTGTCTCAGTTCCTGCAGCCATGAAAGCTGCATTATTTGTACTAAAGCCAGTATCTTCGGTCCTGTGTCCGATACCTTCATTTACGTGCCCAAAGCCTTGACTCCAACAGACGTAATATGTGAATTATGTGTTTTACAGAGTCTGTCTCAGGTCCTACAGTCATGAAAGCTACATTATTTGTACGAGAGCCAGTATCTTCGGTCCTGTGTCCAATAGAATGGCTTCTCGAGTCGTGAAATATCCATTATGCGCTCTAAAGCATATATCGCTAGCTCTGTGCCCAAAGCCTTGACTCCAACGAACGCAAAATGTGCATTAAGTGTTTTAAAGCGTCTGTCTCAGGTCCTACAGTCATTAAAGCTGCTTTATTTGTACTAGAGACGGTATCTTCGGTCCTGTTTCCGATAGAGAGGCCTCCGAGCCGTGAAATCTTCACAAAGCGCTCTGGAGCATATATCGCTAGCGCTGTGCGCAAAGCCTTATCTTCAACGACCGTGAAATGTGCATTGGGCGTCTCAGGTCCTACAGCCATGAGAGCTGCATTATTTGTACTAGAGCCGGTATCATCAGTCCTGTGTCCGATACCTTGGTTTTTTGAGTTGTAAAACCTTCATTAGGCTCTCTGAAGCAATTATCGTTTTCCCTGTGTCCAAAGCCTTGACTCCAACGAGCTTGAAAAGTTCGCTGGGTGTTCTAGAGCGGATGTCTCAGGCCCTACAGCCATTTAAGCTGCATTATTTGTACTAAAGCCGGTATCTTCGGTTCTGTGTCCCATAGAGAGGCTTCTCGAGCTGTGAAATCTTCACAAAGCGATACCTTCATTCACGTGCCCAAAGCCTTGACTCCAACAGACGTAATATGTGAATTATGTGTTTTACAGAGTCTGTCTCAGGTCCTACAGTCATGAAAGCTGCATTATTTGTACTAGAGACGGTATCTTCAGTCCTGTGTCCGATACCATGGCTTCTTGAGCCGTAAAATGTTCATTAGGCGCCCTGAAGCATATATCGCTAGCTCTGTGCCCAATGCCTTGACTCCAACGAACGCAAAATGTGCATTAAGTGTTTTACAGCGTCTGCTTCAGGTCCTACAGCCATTAAAGCTGCATTATTTGTACTAGAGACGGTATCTTCGTTCCTGTGTCCGATGGCATGGCTTCTCGAGCCGTGAAATCTCCATTATGCGCTCTGAAGCATATATCGCTAGCGCTGTGCCCAAAGCCCTAACTCCAAAGGCCGTGAAATGTGCCTTATGTGTTCTAGAGCTGCTGTCACAGGACCTACAGCCATGAAAGCTGCATTATTTGTACTAAAGCCGGTGTCTTCGGTTCTGTGTCCAATAGAATGGCTTTTCGAGCCGTGAAATCTTCACAAAGCGCTCTGAAGCATATATCGCTAGCTCTGTGCCCAATGCCTTGACTCCAACGAACGCAAAATGTGCATTAAGTGTTTTACAGCGTCTGCTTCAGGTCCTACAGCCATTAAAGCTGCATTATTAATAATAGAGACGGTATCTTCGTTCCTGTGTCCGATGGCATGGCTTCTCGATCCGTGAAATCTCCATTATACGCTCTGAAGCATATATCGCTAGCCCTGTGCCCAAAACCTTGACTCCAAAGGCCGTGAAATGTGCCTTATGTGTTCTAGAGCTGCTGTCTCAGGTCCTACAGCCATGAAAGCTGCATTATTTGTACTAAAGCCGGTGTCTTCGGTTCTGTGTCCAATAGAATGCCTTTTCGAGCCGTGAAATCTTCACAAAGCGCTCTGAAGCATATATCGCTAGCGCTGTGCGCAAAGTCTTATCTCCAACGACCGTGAAATGTGCATTGAGTGTTCTAGAGCGGCTGTCTCAGGTCCTACAGCCATGAAAGATGCCTTATTTGTACTAGAGCCAGAATCTTCGGTCCTGTGTCCGATACCTTTATTCACGTGCCCAAAGCCTTGACTTCAACGAACGTAAAATGTGCATTAAGTGTTTTAAAGCTTCTGTCTCAGGTCCTACAACCATGAAAGCTGCATTATTTGTACTAGAGACGGTATCTTCAGTCCTGTGTCCGATACCATGGCTTCTTGAGCCGTAAAATGTTCATAAGGCGCTCTGAAGCATATATCGCTAGCTCTGTGCCCAAAGCCTTGACTCCAACGAACGTAAAATGTGCAGTTGGTGTTTTACAGCGTCTGTCTCAGGTCCTACAGCCATTAAAGCTGCATTATTTGTACTAGAGACGGTATCTTCGTTCGTGTGTCCGATGGCATGGCTTCTCGATCCGTGAAATCTCCATTATACGCTCTGAAGCATATATCGCTAGCGCTGTGCCTAAAGCCCTAACTCCAAAGGCCGTGAAATGTGTCTTATGTGTTCTAGAGCTGCTGTCACAGGACCTACAGCCATGAAAGCTGCTTTATTTGTACTAGAGCCGGTATCTTCGGTTCTGTGTCCCATAGAGAGGCCTCTCGAGCTGTGAAATCTTCACAAAGCGCTCTGAAGCATATATCGCTAGCGCTGTGCGCAAAGCCTTATCTCCAACGACCGTGAAATGTGCATTGGGTGTTCTAGAGCGGCTGTCTCAAGTCCTACAACCATGAAAGCTGCATTATTTGTACTAGAACCGGTATCTTCAGTCCTGTGTCCGATACCATGGCTTCTTGAGCCGTAAAATGTTCATAAGGCGCTCTGAAGCATATATCGCTAGCTCTGTGCCCAAAGCCTTGACTCCAACGAACGTAAAATGTGCATTTGGTGTTTTACAGCGTCTGTCTCAGGTCCTACAGCCAAAAAAGCTGCATTATTTGTACTAGAGACGGTATCTTCGTTCGTGTGTCCGATGGCATGGCTTCTCGATCCGTGAAATCTCCATTATACGCTCTGAAGCATATATCGCTAGCGCTGTGCCTAAAGCCCTAACTCCAAAGGCCGTGAAATGTGTCTTATGTGTTTTAGAGCTGCTGTCACAGGACCTACAGCCATGAAAGCTGCTTTATTTGTACTAGAGCCGGTATCTTCGGTTCTGTGTCCCATAGAGAGGCCTCCGAGCCGTGAAATCTTCACAAAGCGCTCTGAAGCATATATCGCTAGCGCTGTGCGCAAAGCCTTATCCGTGAGATGTGCATTGGGTGTTCTAGAGTGGCTGTCACGGGTCCTACAGCCATGAAAGCTGCATTATTTGTACTAGAAACGGTATCTTCGGTCCTGTGTCCGATAGAGAGGCGCTGTGCGCAAAGCCTTAACTCCAACGATCGTGAAATGTGCATTAAGTGGTTTAAAGCGTCTGTCTCAGCTCCTACAGCCATGAAAGCTGCGTTATTTGTACTAGAGCCGGTATCTTCGGTCCTGTTTCCGATAGAGAGGCCTCTCGAGCCGTGAAATCTTCACTAAGCGCTCTGAAGCATATATCGCTAGCGCTGTGCGCAAAGCCTTATCTCCAACGTCCGTGAAATGTGCATTGGGTGATCTAGAGCGGCTGTCTCAGGTCCTACAGCCATGAAAGATGCCTTATTTGTACTAGAGCCAGAATCTTCGGTCCTGTTTCCGATAGAGAGGCGCTGTGCCCAAAGCCCTAACTCCAAAGGCCGTGAAATGTGTCTTATGTGTTCTAGAGCTGCTGTCTCAGGTCCTACAGCCATGAAAGCTGCTTTATTTGTACTAGAGTCGGTATCTTCGGTTCTGTGTCCCATAGAGAGGCCTCTCGAGCTGTGAAATCTTCACAAAGCGCTCTGAAGCATATATCGCTAGCGCTGTGCGCAAAGCCTTATCTCCAACGACCGTGAAATGTGCATTGGGCGTCTCAGGTCCTACAGCCATGAGAGCTGCATTATTTGTACTAGAGCCGGTATCTTCAGTCCTGTGTCCGATACCTTGGTTTTTTGAGCTGTAAAACCTTCATTAGGCGCTCTGAAGCAATTATCGTTTTCCCTGTGTCCAAAGCCTTGACTCCAACGACCTTGAAAAGTGCGCTGGGTGTTCTAGAGCGGATGTATCAGGCCCTACAGCCATTTAAGCTGCATTATTTGTACTAAAGCCGGTATCTTCGGTTCTGTGTCCCATAGAGAGGCTTCTCGAGCCATGAAATCTTCACAAAGCGCTCTGAAGCATATATCGCTAGCGCTGTGCGCAAAGCCTTATCTCCAATGACCGTGAAATGTGCATTGGGTGTTCTAGAGCGGCTGTCTGAGTTACTACAGCCATGAAAGCTGTATTATTTGTACTAAAGCCGGTATCTACGGTTCTGTGTCCGATACCTTCATTCACGTGCCCAAAGCCTTGACTCCAACGGACGTAATATGTGAATTATGTGTTTTACAGAGTCAGTCTCAGGTCCTACAGTCATGAAAGCTACATTATTTGTACGAGAGCCAGTATCTTTGGTCCTGTGTCCAATAGAATGGCTTCTCGAGCCGTGAAATCTCCATTATGCGCTTTGAAGCATATATCGCTAGCTCTGTACCCAAAGCCTTGACTCCAGCGAACGAACAATGTGCATTAAGTGTTTTACAGCGTCTGTCTCAGGTCCTACATTCATTAAAGCTGCATTATTTGTACTAGAGACGGTATCGTCGCTCTTGTGTCCGATGGCGTGGCTTCTAGAGCCGTGAAATCTCCATTATGCGCTGTGAAGCATATATCTCTAGCGCTGTGCCCAAAGCCCTAACTACAAAAGCCGTGAAATGTGCCTTAAGTGTTTTAGAGCTGCTGTCTCAGGTCCTACAGGTCCTACATGAAATCTGCATTATTTGTACTAAAGCCGGTATCTTCGGTTCTGTGTCCAATAGAATGGCCGTGAAATCTTCATTAGGCGCTCTGAAACAAATATATCTAGTGCTGTGACCAACGCCTTTACTCCAGCGGCTGTGAAATGAGCACAGTGTTCTAGAGCGGCCGTCTTAAGTCCAGTGACCGCGACCTAGAGCCGGTATCTAGGGTCCTGCGTCCGATACCTTGGGTTCTCGATCCGTAAAACCTTCATGATGCGTTCTGAGTCAAATATCGCCAGCCCTGTGCCCAAAGCCTTGACTCCAACGGCCTTGAAATGTGCATTGGGTGTTTTAGAGCGGCTGTCTCAGGTCCTACAGCCATCTTCAGTCCTGTGTCCGATACCATGGCTTCTTGAGCCGTGAAATCTTTATTAGGCGCTATGAAGCAAATAAATCAAGCGCTGTGCCCAATGCCTTGACTCCAACGGTACATCAAGTGTTCTAAAGCGGTCTACTTAGCTTCTGTGACCGCCACCTTGACACCTACGGCCATGAAAGCTTATTTATTTATTTGTACTAGAGCCGGTATCTAGGGTCCTGCGTCCGATACCTTGGCTTCTCGATCCGTGAAATCTTCATTAGGCGCTCTGAAGCATATATCACTAGCTCTGTGCCCAAAGCCTTGACTCCAACGAATGTAAAATGTGCATTTAGTGTTTTACAGTGTCTGTCTGAGATCCTACAGCCATTAAAGCTGCATTATCTGTATTAGAGACGGTATCTTCGTTCCTGTGTCTGATTCTTTGGATTTTCGAGCCGTGAAATCTTCATTAGGCGCTCTGAAGCAAATATCGCTAACGCTGTGCCCAAATCCTTGACTACAACGACTGTGAAATGTGCATTAGGTGTTCCAGAGCGGCCTTCCTACAGCCTGATACCTTGGCTTTTCAAGCCGGGAAATCTTCATTAAGCGCTCTGAAGCAAATATCGCTAGCGCTGTGCCCAAAGCCTTGACTCCAACGAACGTAAAATGTGCATTTGGTGTTTTACAGCGTCTGTCTCAGGTCCTACAGCCATTAAAGCTGCATTATTTGTACTAGAGACGGTATCTTCGTTCGTGTGTCCGATGGCATGGCTTCTCGATCCGTGAAATCTCCATTATACGCTCTGAAGCATATATCGCTAGCGCTGTGCCTAAAGCCCTAACTCCAAAGGCCGTGAAATGTGTCTTATGTGTTCTAGAGCTGCTGTCACAGGACCTACAGCCATGAAAGCTGCTTTATTTGTACTAGAGCCGGTATCTTCGGTTCTGTGTCCCATAGAGAGGCCTCTCGAGCTGTGAAATCTTCACAAAGCGCTCTGAAGCATATATCGCTAGCGCTGTGCGCAAAGCCTTATCTCCAACGACCGTGAAATGTGCATTGGGTGTTCTAGAGCGGCTGTCTCAGGTCCTACAACCATGAAAGCTGCATTATTTGTACTAGAACCGGTATCTTCAGTCCTGTGTCCGATACCATGGCTTCTTGAGCCGTAAAATGTTCATAAGGCGCTCTGAAGCATATATCGCTAGCTCTGTGCCCAAAGCCTTGACTCCAACGAACGTAAAATGTGCATTTGGTGTTTTACAGCGTCTGTCTCAGGTCCTACAGCCATTAAAGCTGCATTATTTGTACTAGAGACGGTATCTTCGTTCGTGTGTCCGATGGCATGGCTTCTCGATCCGTGAAATCTCCATTATACGCTCTGAAGCATATATCGCTAGCGCTGTGCCTAAAGCCCTAACTCCAAAGGCCGTGAAATGTGTCTTATGTGTTCTAGAGCTGCTGTCACAGGACCTACAGCCATGAAAGCTGCTTTATTTGTACTAGAGCCGGTATCTTCGGTTCTGTGTCCCATAGAGAGGCCTCCGAGCCGTGAAATCTTCACAAAGCGCTCTGAAGCATATATCGCTAGCGCTGTGCGCAAAGCCTTATCCGTGAAATGTGCATTGGGTGTTCTAGAGTGGCTGTCACGGGTCCTACAGCCATGAAAGCTGCATTATTTGTACTAGAAACGGTATCTTCGGTCCTGTGTCCGATAGAGAGGCGCTGTGCGCAAAGCCTTAACTCCAACGATCGTGAAATGTGCATTAAGTGGTTTAAAGCGTCTGTCTCAGCTCCTACAGCCATGAAAGCTGCGTTATTTGTACTAGAGCCGGTATCTTCGGTCCTGTTTCCGATAGAGAGGCCTCTCGAGCCGTGAAATCTTCACTAAGCGCTCTGAAGCATATATCGCTAGCGCTGTGCGCAAAGCCTTATCTCCAACGTCCGTGAAATGTGCATTGGGTGATCTAGAGCGGCTGTCTCAGGTCCTACAGCCATGAAAGATGCCTTATTTGTACTAGAGCCAGAATCTTCGGTCCTGTTTCCGATAGAGAGGCGCTGTGCCCAAAGCCCTAACTCCAAAGGCCGTGAAATTTGTCTTATATGTTCTAGAGCTGCTGTCTCAGGTCCTACAGCCATGAAAGCTGCTTTATTTGTACTAGAGTCGGTATCTTCGGTTCTGTGTCCCATAGAGAGGCCTCTCGAGCTGTGAAATCTTCACAAAGCGCTCTGAAGCATATATCGCTAGCGCTGTGCGCAAAGCCTTATCTCCAACGACCGTGAAATGTGCATTGGGCGTCTCAGGTCCTACAGCCATGAGAGCTGCATTATTTGTACTAGAGCCGGTATCTTCAGTCCTGTGTCCGATACCTTGGTTTTTTGAGTTGTAAAACCTTCATTAGGCGCTCTGAAGCAATTATCGTTTTCCCTGTGTCCAAAGCCTTGACTCCAACGACCTTGAAAAGTGCGCTGGGTGTTCTAGAGCGGATGTATCAGGCCCTACAGCCATTTAAGCTGCATTATTTGTACTAAAGCCGGTATCTTCGGTTCTGTGTCCCATAGAGAGGCTTCTCGAGCCATGAAATCTTCACAAAGCGCTCTGAAGCATATATCGCTAGCGCTGTGCGCAAAGCCTTATCTCCAATGACCGTGAAATGTGCATTGGGTGTTCTAGAGCGGCTGTCTGAGTTACTACAGCCATGAAAGCTGTATTATTTGTACTAAAGCCGGTATCTACGGTTCTGTGTCCGATACCTTCATTCACGTGCCCAAAGCCTTGACTCCAACGGACGTAATATGTGAATTATGTGTTTTACAGAGTCAGTCTCAGGTCCTACAGTCATGAAAGCTACATTATTTGTACGAGAGCCAGTATCTTTGGTCCTGTGTCCAATAGAATGGCTTCTCGAGCCGTGAAATCTCCATTATGCGCTTTGAAGCATATATCGCTAGCTCTGTACCCAAAGCCTTGACTCCAGCGAACGAACAATGTGCATTAAGTGTTTTACAGCGTCTGTCTCAGGTCCTACATTCATTAAAGCTGCATTATTTGTACTAGAGACGGTATCGTCGCTCTTGTGTCCGATGGCGTGGCTTCTAGAGCCGTGAAATCTCCATTATGCGCTGTGAAGCATATATCTCTAGCGCTGTGCCCAAAGCCCTAACTACAAAAGCCGTGAAATGTGCCTTAAGTGTTTTAGAGCTGCTGTCTCAGGTCCTACAGGTCCTACATGAAATCTGCATTATTTGTACTAAAGCCGGTATCTTCGGTTCTGTGTCCCATAGAGAGGCTTCTCGAGCCGTGAAATCTTCACAAAGCGCTCTGAAGCATATATCGCTAGCGCTGTGCGCAAAGCCTTATCTCCAACGACCGTGAAATGGTCATTGGGTGTTCTAGAGCGCCTGTATCAGGTCCTACAGCCGTGAAAGCTGCATTCTTTGAACTAAAGCCAGTATCTTCGGTCCTGTGTCCGATACCTTCATTCACGTGCCCAAAGCCTTGACTCCAACGGACGTAATATGTGAATTATGTGTTTTACAGAGTCTGTCTCAGGTCCTACAGCCATGAAAGCTGCATTATTTGTACTAGAGCCAGTATCTTCGGTCCTGTGTCCGATACCATGGCTTCTTGAGCCGTGAAATCTTCAGTAGGCGCTTTGAAACAAATATATCTAGGGCTGTGCCCAACGCCTTGACTCCAGCGGCTGTGAAATGTGCATTAGGTGTTCTAGAGCGGCCTTCTTAGGTCCTGTGACCGCTACCTTGACATCTGCAGCCATGAAAGCTGCATTAGTTGTACTAGAGCCGGTATCTTGGGTTCTTGTCACGATACCTTGGCTTCTCGATCCGTGAAATCTTCATTAGGCGCTCTGAAGCATATATCACTAGCTCTGTGCCCAAAGCCTTGACTCCAACGAATGTAAAATGTGCATTTAGTGTTTTACAGTGTCTGTCTCAGGTCCTACAGCCATTAAAGCTGCATTATTTGTATTAGAGACGGTATCTTCGTTCCTGTGTCTGATACCTTGGATTTTCGAGCCGTGAAATCTTCATTAGGCGCTCTGAAGCAAATATCGCTAACGCTGTGCCCAAAGCCTTGACTACAACGACTGTAAAATGTGCATTAGGTGTTCTAGAGCGGTCTTCCTACAGCCTGATACCTTGGCTTTTCGAGCCGGGAAATCTTCATTAAGCGCTCTGAAGCAAATATCGCTAGCGCTGTGCCCAAAGCCTTGACTCCAACGGACGTGAAATGTGCATTGGGTGTTCTAGAGCGCCTGTATCAGGTCCTACAGCCGTGAAAGCTGCATTATTTGTACTAAAGCCAGTATCTTCGGTCCTGTGTCCGATAATTCATTCACGTGCCCAAAGCCTTGACTCCATCGGACGTAATATGTGAATTAAATGTTTTACAGAGTCTGTCCTAAGTCCCACAGCCATGAAAGCTGCATTATTTGTACTAGAGCCGGTATCTTCAGTCCTGTGTCCGATACCATGGCTTCTTGAGCCGGGAAATCTTCATTAGGCGCTCTGAAGCATATATCGCTAGCTCTGTGCGCAAAGCCTTGACTCCAACGAACGTTAAATGTGCATTAAGTGTTTTACAGCGTCTATCTCAGGTCCTACAGCCATGAAAGCTGCATTATTTGTACTAGAGACGGTATCTTCGGTCCTGTGTCCGATACCTTCATTCACGTGCCCAAAGCCTTGACTCCAACGGACGTAATATGTGAATTATGTGTTTTACAGAGTCTGTCTCAAGTCCCACAGCCATGAAAGCTGCATTATTTATACTAGAGCCAGTATCTTCGGTCCTGTGTCCAATAGAATGGTTGTGAAATCTTCATTAGGCGCTCTGAAACAAATATATCTAGTGCTGTGACCAACGCCTTTACTCCAGCGGCTGTGAAATGAGCACAGTGTTCTAGAGCGGCCGTCTTAAGTCCTGTGACCGCGACCTAGAGCCGGTATCTAGGGTCCTGCGTCCGATACCTTGGCTTCTCGATCCGTAAAACCTTCATCATGCGTTCTGAGTCAAATATCGCCAGCCCTGTGCCCAAAGCCTTGACTCCAACGGCCTTGAAATGTGCATTGGGTGTTTTAGAGCGGCTGTCTCAGGTCCTACAGCCATCTTCAGTCCTGTGTCCGATACCATGGCTTCTTGAGCCGTGAAATCTTTATTAGGCGCTATGAAGCAAATAAATCAAGCGCTGTGCCCAATGCCTTGACTCCAACGGTACATCAAGTGTTCTAAAGCGGTCTACTTAGCTTCTGTGACCGCCACCTTGACACCTACGGCCATGAAAGCTTATTTATTTATTTGTACTAGAGCCGGTATCTAGGGTCCTGCGTCCGATACCTTGGCTTCTCGAGCCGTGACATCTCCATTATGCGCTCTGAAGCATATATCGCTAGCCCTGTGTCGAAAACCCTAACTAAAAGGCCGTGAAATATGCCTTATGTGTTTTAGAGCTGCTGACTCAGGTCCAACAGCCATTAAAGCTGCATTATTTGTACTAGAGCGGGTATCTTCAGTCCTGTGTCCGATACCATGGCTTCTTCAGCCGGGAAATCTCCATTAGGCGCTCTGAAGCAAATATCGCTACCTCTGTGCGCAAAGCCTTGACTCCAACGAAAGTTTATTTAGTGTTTTACAGCGTCTATCTCAGGTCCCACAGCCATGAAAGCTGCATTATTTGTACTAGAGCCAGTATCTTCGGTCCTGTGTCTGATACCTTGCCTCCTCTATCCGTTAAACCTTCATTCACGTGCCCAAAGCCTTGACTCCATCGGACGTAAAATGTGAATTACAGAGTCTGTCTCAAGTCCCTCAGCCATGAAAGCTGCGTTATTTGTACTAGAGCCGTGTATTATATCCATACCAAAAATCATTCAACACAAAGAGCTCAACTTGTAACACTTTGTTGCAAGTATAAACAATCGAATATGTACGCAATAAAACATAAGTGTGCACTTGAATATGTTTATGTGTATACATTAGTATATTCACATAAACATACTCACATAAATATACAGCTAAACATGTACATTTATATATGCACATACATATATTCACATAAGCAACAATGCACAGGCGCAACATGAGCTAGGGTTAAGCCAGCGTGTGAACGCTGACCAAGCACGTTGACGCAAGTGCCCTAAATAATATGTATGTATGTACGGACACTCTCTCTCTCTTTTGTAGCTGTTGCCTAAGTCGCAGCATGAGAATATCTATGTAACAATAGGGTAAGTCAAAGAATATTTGTAGAATGAAAATCAATCTGAATATTACCACCAACCAAGCTTGACGCGTTCTTTCTTCAATTCAAATCCAAGTGGAACCCGGTCATTACATGGCGACCGTGACAATAGGCCAAGACAAGGCCTAAGGACATCGAAGGACCCAGGACAAAGGACATCGAGGACCAAGGAGAAAATTTTGTGTACGTATGTGTGTGTGTTAAAAAAAAAAGGGAAAATATAAGCACGAAAATGAGAAACGGTAACGATGGATAACTACTTTCAAAGAGTTACCAAACGGAACCCGGGCCATAACACAAGAATAGTAATGTGCTTCTTATTGAGTGTACCAAATATATGCTGCTACACTAACGCAGCAGGTTCTTTCCATTTCTACTTGATGGAATAAAAAAAAAAAAAAACACACACACACACACACAAATATAAATTAACAATTGAAAAAAAAAAAAAAAAAAGAAAGTGCTGATGACTAGCACCGAACCGTCACATCCAGAGGACTTGGATTGCCTGACGGCTGTACCTACCGTACCTACAAAGGGACGCACCCCTCCTCGAAGAGGTATTAGAGCTGTATCCCAACGATGGACCACGCCCACTCACAATAGCTGAGTACCGGGCCCGCAACACAAAATCTACAAAGCCAAAGAAGACTAAGAGAGGAGGCCAAGTACGTAAGCTACTCCAGCAGAAGAGGTTGGAAGTAGACTTACTGGACACTCTGAAGACGGAGGAAGACCGACAACGCTTCATAGAGCGTATTAACATCTTATAAGCTGAACTTCGCCAAAGAGCGAAGAAACGCAAGGGGGCCGCAGAAATGCGCAAGCCTTAACTTGCCTTTAATTTAATAATTATAATTATAAGCTTAATAGCAAGTTGAAGCACGAAAGTGCAACTTTACTAACAATGTGGTTGGAGATTTTTTTTTTGAGTAATTTCTAAACAACGAATGATATGTATACTTGAATTGTGAGCCAACCACATACTCTATAATTTTTCCACGTCTCTGGCTCACTGTGCGAAACACAGTTGAGATAATTTTTCTCTCTTTCAAAATTTTTGAATTTGTAGTAGAAAATGTCCACTGATTGATGAAACACACATCGGTCTGGGTTTATTGAGTTCAGTTTATTGAATGATTCTTAATTCTATAACAATTGTCGACTATAGCTAAGACCGCGTAGCTGCGCTGCCAGTAATGCAGGCAGAGAAGCGGTATGCTTATGTATAAACATATTTATATATAAAAGTATAAATGTTTATATAAGAGTATGTATGTATGTATCCCGTTGCGGCGGGAGAGTGAGGATGTATCATATTGCATATTGGGCCAAAGCGGCCGCGCGTGTTATATTTGCCGACACAGCAATTGTCCAGCACCATGCACTCATGGGTGGTCATGTTACTTGAGAGGCCAATACACTTGAATGTTGCGCACATAAATATTGCTACAATATGTTTGTAATGTTATTAATATGTTATTCCAAAACATGCTACATCCCCCCTCTTTAGAAAAATAACGTAATTATATGGAGTTATTTTCTAATTTTTATTATGTATAAATTTATTTGTTTATTATTGTTATTACATTTTTTTTTTTATATATATATATATTAAATGTAAATCGAACTTAGCCGGCTCGAGGTCAATCTTACAAAAGAAGATTATTTCAAAGGCAACACACAAAAAGGTGAGCAGGTTGTCTGTATAGCTATTTCAAGAACTACCAAGTTCTATCATCAGCAGACTTTGCTAAAGAACTCCAGAATTGCAATAGCCATACCATGTCTTCAACGCTAAAACTAGTTGGGAATTACATTGCCAACTAAATGAAGCGAAAAAAGCTGGCGAAGCCTACAATACCGAAGACCACCTTTTGTGCATACCCTTAGGCGCTATGAAACATTAGTGTAAGAGCTTCGCCCTTAACAAACTAAATTCACGACCTGTTATTTTATACACGGTATATTGTACCATATAGAAAAAAGGGTTTTTTTGGAATAAAATTCCAAAGTAACGGCGTGCCTTCCGTTAGTGTTATCTGGTTAGAGATTACGACCTATTGAAATTTAAATCGAACTTAGCCGGCTCGAGGTCAATCTTACAAAAGAAGATTATTTCAAAGGCAACACACAAAAAGGTGAGCAGGTTGTCTGTATAGCTATTTCAAGAACTACCAAGTTCTATCATCAGCAGACTTTGCTAAAGAACTCCAGAATTGCAATAGCCATACCATGTCTTCAACGCTAAAACTAGTTGGGAATTACATTGCCAACTAAATGAAGCGAAAAAAGCTGGCGAAGCCTACAATACCGAAGACCACCTTTTGTGCATACCCTTAGGCGCTATGAAACATTAGTGTAAGAGCTTCGCCCTTAACAAACTAAATTCACGACCTGTTATTTTATACACGGTATATTGTACCATATAGAAAAAAGGGTTTTTTTGGAATAAAATTCCAAAGTAACGGCGTGCCTTCCGTTAGTGTTATCTGGTTAGAGATTACGACCTATTGAAATTTAAATCGAACTTAGCCGGCTCGAGGTCAATCTTACAAAAGAAGATTATTTCAAAGGCAACACACAAAAAGGTGAGCAGGTTGTCTGTATAGCTATTTCAAGAACTACCAAGTTCTATCATCAGCAGACTTTGCTAAAGAACTCCAGAATTGCAATAGCCATACCATGTCTTCAACGCTAAAACTAGTTGGGAATTACATTGCCAACTAAATGAAGCGGAAAAAGCTGGCGAAGCCTACAATACCGAAGACCACCTTTTGTGCATACCCTTAGGCGCTATGAAACATTAGTGTAAGAGCTTCGCCCTTAACAAACTAAATTCACGACCTGTTATTTTATACACGGTATATTGTACCATATAGAAAAAAGGGTTTTTTTGGAATAAAATTCCAAAGTAACGGCGTGCCTTCCGTTAGTGTTATCTGGTTAGAGATTACGACCTATTGAAATTTAAATCGAACTTAGCCGGCTCGAGGTCAATCTTACAAAAGAAGATTATTTCAAAGGCAACACACAAAAAGGTGAGCAGGTTGTCTGTATAGCTATTTCAAGAACTACCAAGTTTTATCATCAGCAGACTTTGCTAAAGAACTCCAGAATTGCAATAGCCATACCATGTCTTCAACGCTAAAACTAGTTGGGAATTACATTGCCAACTAAATGAAGCGAAAAAAGCTGGCGAAGCCTACAATACCGAAGACCACCTTTTGTGCATACCCTTAGGTGCTATGAAAAATTAGTGTAAGAGCTTCGCCCTTAACAAACTAAATTCACGACCTGTTATTTTATACACGGTATATTGTACCATATAAAAAAAAGGGTTTTTTTGGAATAAAATTCCAAAGTAACGGCGTGCCTTCCGTTAGTGTTATCTGGTTAGAGATTACGACCTATTGAAATTTAAATCGAACTTAGCCGGCTCGAGGTCAATCTTACAAAAGAAGATTATTTCAAAGGCAACACACAAAAAGGTGAGCAGGTTGTCTGTATAGCTATTTCAAGAACTACCAAGTTCTATCATCAGCAGACTTTGCTAAAGAACTCCAGAATTGCAATAGCCATACCATGTCTTCAACGCTAAAACAAGTTGGGAATTACATTGCCAAGTTCGATTTAAATTTCAATAGGTCGTAATCTCTAACCAGATAACACTAACGGAAGGCACGCCGTTACTTTGGAATTTTATTCCAAAAAAACCCTTTTTTTTATATGGTACAATATACCGTGTATAAAATAACAGGTCGTGAATTTAGTTTGTTAAGGGCGAAGCTCTTACACTAATTTTTCATAGCACCTAAGGGTATGCACAAAAGGTGGTCTTCGGTATTGTAGGCTTCGCCAGCTTTTTCGCTTTCATTTAGTTGGCAATGTAATTCCCAACTAGTTTTAGCGTTGAAGACATGGTATGGCTATTGCAATTCTGGAGTTCTTTAGCAAAGTCTGCTGATGATAGAACTTGGTAGTTCTTGAAATAGCTATACAGACAACCTGCTCACCTTTTTGTGTGTTGCCTTTGAAATAATCTTATTTGTAAGATTGACCTCGAGCCGGCTAAGTTCGATTTAAATTTCAATAGGTCGTAATCTCTAACCAGATAACACTAACGGAAGGCACGCCGTTACTTTGGAATTTTATTCCAAAAAAAACCTTTTTCTATATGGTACAATATACCGTGTATAAAATAACAGGTCGTGAATTTAGTTTGTTAAGGGCGAAGCTCTTACACTAATGTTTCATAGCGCCTAAGGGTATGCACAAAAGGTGGTCTTCGGTATTGTAGGCTTCGCCAGCTTTTTTCGCTTCATTTAGTTGGCAATGTAATTCCCAACTAGTTTTAGCGTTGAAGACATGGTATGGCTATTGCAATTCTGGAGTTCTTTAGCAAAGTCTGCTGATGATAGAACTTGGTAGTTCTTGAAATAGCTATACAGACAACCTGCTCACCTTTTTGTGTGTTGCCTTTGAAATAATCTTATTTGTAAGATTGACCTCGAGCCGGCTTAGTTCGATTTAAATTTCAATGGGTCGTAATCTCTAACCAGATATATTAAATGGTTAAAATTTTTATCCTATCCTTATGCACCAATTGCTTCTTATTCTTTGTATCTCTAATTAAAATGTTATCCCTATCTTTTATTTCTTCTATGATGTATGGGCCTAAATACTTAGATTCTAGCTTATGACCTGTATCATTACGCAATAAAACTTATATCCTATTTCTAATTCAATATTTTTTTCTTTTCTATCATATAATTCCTTATTCTTCGCTTTGTGCTGTTCTAACATAATTCTGGCTCTTTTATAAGCCTGTTCTAATCTAAATTTCGATTCCTTAGCATAATCTTCTATGTTATATAGTGGATTTATCTTATCAACACTATTAAATTGTTGTGGTAAGTGAGAAGTTTTACCGAATACCAACTCATATGGACAATAATCATGTGCCATAGAGGGTGTTGTATTAAAACAAAATGCGAAGTATCGTATCCATACATACCAGTCAGTTTTGTCAACTGAAATGTATGATCGTAAAAATTCATTAAGTGTTCGGTGGCTTCGCTCCACAGTGCCTACAGTCTGGTGATGATGTGCAGTTCAAGTTATTTTCTTTATTTGCAAGTTTTTGCATAACTCTTCAATTATTGAGTTTCTATATTCTGTTCCCATGTCCGTAATGAACGTCTTCATTGGACCGTACTGCAGAATAAAATCTTCAAATATAGCTTTCGCTACTGTTTTTGCACTTTTGTCTTTAATTGGTATTATTACAAGGTATTTTGTTATGTCGCAGACTAAAGTTACTGCGTATTCATTTCCGTGTTCTGATTTTGGAAGTGGACCGATCGTATCCACAATAACTCTATCGAAAGCCTGTTGTGGCGTTTCAGTTATAATTAACGGAGTTTTTGTATGTTTTGTTATTTTTGCTTTTTGGCACTTATTACATTTTTTTATATATTGAGATATATCTCGTGCCATGTTTTTCCAATAGTAATGCCTTTTTATTTTGGCTATAGTTCTTGTTCACGCCACCGGGTGAACAGCAGTGAGCGGCGAAGAGCAGTGAAGAGTGAGGAGGGTTTTTTGATCCTCGGCATCTACGGTCACACCAGGAGGGGTGACTGGGTTTTTTCCAATGGGCATCGCCATTAGACTGAATCGAGATTTTCACCCGAACACCCGTTCACCTCCTGTATCTATACTTTGCGATTTGTCTTTTTTCCAACCGAACCATTTCGTGTGTGTGTCGGTATATCTTGTGAACTAAATAAAGCAAACATAGAATTAAAACGAAGTTTTCGCGCGTTTTAATCATTCTACTCACGTACGAGACCCTGAAGATATTGGCACCCGCCAACCACTTGCTACTATATCGGGTCCTTCCGCCCCGCCACAAACATTGGTCCTTCGAGCCGGATATCCTTCCGCTCCTCCAGCTTGCATCGGCGGAATTCCTGATAAGTACAAAATTTCATTATTCGTTTCATTTGCCCCTACATACTAATAAAAGTGTGAGGTTTTCCCGCTTCTCCATAGCGACCTACACACTTTTACATATTGTATGTACATACCTGACCTGTTCCAAGGGTCCATGGTAGTTCCTAATCCTTAGCGTGTTTGTCCAACGTTCTCGTTTTCCATTACAGTTCCATTTCTTTATTTATATTTTTCCCCGCACTTGTCCAAATCCACCTCTTTTACATATGCATTCACATGTATATGTAATTTCCACAGCTGTTTGCCAAGTCCGCGTAAAGGGTTAAAAAACAAAAAAAATATTAAAGTGTTATAAAAAATAGAAAAAAAATAATAATCCAAGTGTTCACCGCGTTTTCTTATGTGTTGAAATAATTATTTTTAATGCCAAACTAATTGCCGCACGCGCGTATCTACGTACATACACACATCGTCATCTGTTGATGTACGCGCATATGTACATATCCATGTACATATGTATAATCCCTTCACACATTTACCACAACACAAAAGGCCAAAAAGTATTGTTTTTTTTTTAATAACACTTAACGTATGCACCGCGATTTCTTGCGCGTTCGAATTAGGTGCGAAATTAATTCCCCACGCGCGTCTTTGGAAACCGGTGCACTTGCTTACATATGTACATACATACTTACATAGTCATACATTGCACATATGTATGTACATATCCACAACACATAATCCATTTCGGTGTCGCGCATTGGTTTAACACCACCCCACCTCCAATTAAATGACAATTACTTACGTTATTTTTTTTGTTGTGAACAACGCGTGTGCACATATATCTATATACTCACCTGTGTACTTATGCATGTACGTACATACATAGATCAAGCATTTGTCCACATACATTGATCGTTTGTTTTGTTTGCCTTCACGCACAACACTCGCGGCGTGTAAAAGCGTTCTTTTGTTATTGGTTTTCTCCTTTTTTTGCACAACCACAAAAAAAAAAATTATTAACATAATTAAACAACAACATCAAAATATAAACAACGGCCGACAGCTGTTTTCGGAGTAGTGGTGACACGTGAGTCGAGTCGTGATATCGATAGGCGGCTCAAGCGCGCCAAGTTCAAATCACATTATTTCCGATTCCCTTTTTTTCGCCTAATTATATATCCGCCCATATTTATAACTAAATACATATATATTTTTCCAGCACTATCGTGCCCACATTTATATATCCGTCCATATTCATAAATTATATATATATAATTTTTTCCGGCCAGTATTTTGCGCACATATATATATCCGCCCATATTTATAAATAAATACATATATATTTTTTCCAGCACTATCGGGCCCATATTTATATATCCATTCATATTCAAAAATTATAAATATATTTTTTCCGGCCAGTATTTTGCGCACATATATATATCCGCCCATATTTATAAATAAATACATATATATTTTTTCCAGCACTATCGGGCCCATATTTATATATCCATTCATATTCAAAAATTATAAATATATTTTTTCCGGCCAGTATTTTGCGCACATATATATATCCGCCCATATTTATAAATAAATGCATATATATATTTTTTCCAGCACTATCGGGCCCATATTTATACATCCGTCCGTATTTATAAATTATATATATAATTTTTTCCGGCCAGTATTGTGCGCACATATATATATCCAGATCCAGATCCATACAAAAACGTATTTTTTTTTATCCTATACATCTTTATTTATATATTTCCTCCGTGTTTTGTTTTATACGTACTCCCAGCGTTACTTACGAATCCATACAAACTTGTTTTGTAATCATTTAGCTTGTCTACGTGCAAGTTTTGATCCGCACTCGTGCGCTCGTATATTGTTCCGCATCTATCCCCATTAAAAGGGCTCCGTTTCCGAGCCGCACGCGAGATAATTCTCCCGCAATCCTGCGGTGCACAGTGAGAAAGCTCTTGCGTCCTCATACAGTCCACTTCTCATTTCCTCAAATTTTCCTCATTTTCTCAAAACCCACAAACTCGGTGTTCAACGGTAAGGTCGTCCCCTGAGTATGTCCACGGAGCCGTCCAAGGCTGCGTCGAAGTCTAACGGTCTTTCGTCTCCCTCTTCAACTCCGGAGAAGGTTCGGCCTCCGATAACTCCGGCGACCGTGAAGCGTACGGATATTTCGCGCAAGTTCTCGTCTGTTCGCAGCCGCAGCGAATCCCCAAGATCCCGTCCGTCTTCGTCCAGCCTCCCTCAGGGTCGCAGATTCTCGGTTAAAGACTCGAGTGAACACAAAGGTCGTTCCAAGCTTTCAACCCAGACCCAGATCCCGCACGTTGTTGTGACGCACTGTTCTGACGCTCCCGTCACCCGATCCGTATCACAACAGCGCAGAGAACACTCCAGAATGTCCCTCTCCGATTTCATTCTGGCGTGCGACGCATTGACTCTGTTCGAAGCTCGGGAGAGTGAAGCTCTAACTTCTGAAGTGCCCTTGTTTTCCCTTAAAATGCACTTAGAGCAGCTCAAATCGCTGTGGTCAACTGTCGAGATGGAACACTCCCGTTGTCACAAGGCCTTGACAGTCCAAACCGACGAGGAAAGCTTGGCAAACATAAGCCGCATCAAGGCGAAGCACGAATACGCCTATGCGGCGTATGTGCGATGCGGGACGTTGTTTGGAGAACGCATCGAACAGCTCTCGGCACAGATGACGAGTTTTATGCGTCAGCCCACCGCTCCGTCGAGGCCGGCGGGGCATAGAGTTCCTCCGTGTGAGGTGGAGACATTTGATGGCGACAGCCTAGCATGGCCCACATTCCGCGATTTGTTCGCCGCCATTTATATCGCCAACCCGTACTTGTCACAAGTGGAGAAGCTCTATCACCTGAACACCAAGACGCGAGGGGAAGCGAGAACCATCGTAGCTAAGTCCCCCCTGACGAATGAGGGTTTCCAGGCCGCGTGGGAGAACCTCACCGCACGGTACGAAAACAGCCGTCTGCTTGTCATGACTCAAGCCAGACAACTCCTTCAGATTCCCGCGGTGGCACAAGAGTCGGGCAAATCCTTGCGAGAGCTGCAGACTGCGTTTCAAGGGTGTCTTACCGCGCTTGAGCGTTCGGGTGTTAGTACGGAGAATTGGGATGTCCTACTTATCGCCATCTGCACTAGCAAATTGCCGAAGGCCACAATCCTCCTGTGGGAGCAATCAGTGCCAAATAAGACTGTCGTCTCAAATTGGTCCGATTTGAACCAATTTCTTACCGATCGGTATCGTGTCCTGGATGCCACCGAAGAACATAAGTCGGGCCCAAGTGTGCAAGCCATCCCCTTTGGCCCCCGCAAATCCTCTGCAACGATGAAGGTCCAAGCGTTCCCCGCGAAAGCCCAGCTCAAACCGGCTTCTTGTAAGCTGTGCCAACGGGAGAATCACCCTATACGGCTCTGCCCTAGTTTTCTTGATATGCCTGTTCACAGGCGGCTGGAAACCATTAGACAGCAGGGACTTTGTCTGAACTGTTTTGCCCGCGGTCATCAAGTGAAGGGCTGCTCCAGTGCGCATAATTGCCATACCTGCAAGGAACGTCATCATACGCTGTTGCATCCTCGTGATGTGTCCGTGTCCTCGCCGTCCGCTGCGCAAGTCCCACCATCCAGCGCCACAGAGGGTCCGTCCACGAGCAACCAGCTCACAAATGCTCAAAGTTATTTTGCATCTACCCCAGGCAGGGGCCTTTTAGGCACTGCGATTGTCACGCTGCACCATCGTGGTGTGGATCACCATATTCGGGCGTTGATCGACTCTGGGGCCGATTCAACCTTTCTCTCCGAGCGTGTCTTTAGCATGGTCCAGCCCCCCTTCTACCCAGTAGACGCTGCGGTTACTGGCATGGGCCAGAGTGATGGAGGCTGCGCCGACAAGGTGTGTCTGCTATTGCTGTCTCCCCCGTGTGACAGACTGAACAAGATCGAGGTCTCCGCCCTGGTCGTATCCAAATTGTCAGGGGCCATTCCAACAGCTCCATTCCTTAATACGGTTCCGACGCCGTGCCTCGATCGCCCCCTGGCTGACCCGTACTACAACAAGCCCGCGCCTATTGACATGATTATCGGTGTTGACCTGTTTCCCCACATCCTCGGAGAACGGATCAAAAAGGATATTGGTGCGTTCGTCGGGCTAGAAACCATCTTTGGATGGGTTCTGTGTGGAGCTATCATGCCTGACCCTCCGGTGTCTCGATCAGTTTTCGCGGCACAGACGCGAGTTAGGCCAGAAGCAAAACTTGATGTACTCCTCACCAAGTTTTGGGAGGTGGAAGACCTTCCCGCAAAACCGGAAAAGGAGGATGACGTATTCTGCGAGCGGAACTTCCAGGAGACCACCCAAAGAGGAAAGGACGGTCGATATGTTGTGTCCCTACCCTTCAAAGGTCCGAATAGCGTTGACTTGGGCCACTCAAGACCGATCGCGCTGGCTCAATTCCTGCGGAATGAAGCACGCCTTCTCAAGGATCCCGTCCTAAAAACGCAGTACGATGCCATTATTCAAGAGTACGAGGAATTGGGTCACATGATTCGGGTGACGCCGCCTCAAGGTGGGAAAAACTTCTATCTCCCCCATCACGCGGTGTTTAAGCCCGATAGCACCACCACTAAGGTACGCGTGGTATTTAACGCGTCGAGCCCCTCCACACAAGGCGTCAGCCTCAACGATGTCTTGCACACCGGCCCCACTCTTCAGGCCGACCTCACGCTTCAGGTACTGAAATGGCGGTTCTTTCAATTCGTTTTCAACGCCGACATAACGCAGATGTATCGACAAATCCGAGTCGACCCCAGGCATACCCCCTTTCAGCGAATCCTCTACCGAAACAGCTGCGGCAATATTCAGGATTATGAGTTACAAACTGTCACGTTTGGGGTTAACTGCGCGCCATTCTTGGCGTTCCGAGTCCTTTTACAACTGGCACAAGACGTGCAGGCGATGTATCCTCAGGCGAGCGAAATCCTTCGGAACTACATGTATGTTGATGATGTCCTTGCCGGCGCTCACACTGAAGCCGACGCCCGTCTCGCCATACGAGAGCTTCAAGCGACCCTCCAATCTGCGGGCTTCCCGCTTCGGAAGTGGACTTCCAATAAGAAGGAAGTACTTCAAGCCATTCCGAGAGAGCACCTGCTGCGAGAGGACTTTCTCGAGCTGGAAGACGCGAGCACTGCAAAAACCTTGGGCATCCGCTGGCAAGCTGCCGAAGACGTCTTCTTCTTCACCGTAGCGGACCCCCCTTGAAGGAGTCGATCACCAAGAGGCAGGTTCTGTCCCATATCGCTAAACTCTTTGACCCCGCTGGTTGGCTAGCCCCATTTGTCATCCGAGCGAAGATATTCATGCAACAAATCTGGCTTACCGAACTGGGCTGGGATGATGTTCTGCCGCCTCTCCTGCTGCAGCAATGGCACGAATTCCTGCAGGATTACCCAGGCCTCAGTCAACTCCGCATTCCCCGTTGGCTAAACACCAGCGATAAGCTCTCGTGGGAGCTTCATGGCTTCTGTGACGCGTCACAGAAAGCGTATGGAGCAGCCCTATATGTGCGGGTTCGGTGCGGCGATCAAGTAGCAGTCCATTTATTAACGGCTAAGACCCGTGTAGCTCCAGTCAAAACAGTCTCACTGCCTCGGCTGGAGTTGTGCGGAGCGGTTTTACTAGCCGATCTCTGGGCGTCGATCGTTCCTGAACTCCCAATCCCACCTGCAACCTCCCAGTTTTGGACCGACTCTACCATCGTGTTGGCTTGGCTCAATAAACCCCCGTGCAGTTGGTCCACCTTCGTGGCCAATCGGGTATCCAGCATCTCCAAAAGCACCAGTGGCCAAAGCTGGTCACATGTGCGCTCCGAGGACAACCCCGCTGATCTGGCGAGCCGTGGGGTCTCCGCGGCCGAGTTATCGGCCAGCAGACTCTGGTGGCATGGGCCGGACTGGCTCCAGCGAGCCCCCGAGTATTGGCCAACTCCCCATAACGAACTCCCAGACACCCAGCTGGAGCAACGAGTCCAGTGCCACACCACCGCGACCACCCTACTCGAGGACGTCAGCGAACGTTTCTCGGATTATGGTAGGGCATTACGAGTCATCGCGTACATCCTACGCTTCGCCACCAAAAGGATTTCGACGCCTTCCACGGTTCACCTCACCAATGACGAACTTCTCTCCGCCGAGCGCGCCTTGATTCGGACCTCTCAGCGTCGGGAATACCTCGCGGAGGTACGGGCCCTGGGGGAAGGGCGACCCCTGCCATCATCCAGCACGCTACTCAATCTGAATCCATTTCTCGATCAGCATGGGTTACTCCGCGCCTGCGGACGACTCCGGGCCGCCGAGTCCCTCCGATATGATGAACGTCACCCTATTCTCCTCCCCTATAGTACTCATTTCACTCGCCTGCTTGTCGAATTCGCCCACCGCATCACGTTGCATGGCGGCAATCAACTGATGGTGCGGTATCTGCGCACCAAATTCTGGATCCCACGGATCAAGAACATGGTGAAGTCCCTCATCAAGGGGTGCAAAGTCTGCATCGTTCATCGTCGACGACTACAGACTCAGATGATGGGTGACCTCCCTCGAGAACGGATCACGTACTCCAGGCCCTTCACCCACACGGGCATTGATTTCGCAGGGCCGTTCGAGATCAAAAATTACACCGGGCGTGCGTGTCTCATAACTAAGGGTTATGTCTGCGTCTTCGTGTGTTTCAGCACGAAGGCAATCCATCTCGAGGCTACCTCCGACCTCACCACTGAAAGATTTCTTGCAGCCTTCTCTCGGTTTGTCGCACGGAGACAATGCCCCCAGCGCATTTACTCCGACAATGGCAAAACCTTCGTAGGGGCCTCAAAGGCGCTCGAACAAGATTTCCTGAACGCCACCAAGCTTGATATAATGAAGGCATTTCCCCAGCACATTTTATCCTGGCAGTTCATTCCGCCAAGCGCGCCCCATATGGGAGGACTGTGGGAAGCAGGGGTCAAAAGTTTTAAGACCCTGTTTTACAAGTCTTCGTCCACTGTCAAATACACCTTCGAGGAACTTTCCACTCTCCTGTGTAGGATCGAAGCGTGCCTAAACTCCAGGCCAATTTCTCCCATGAGCGAGGATCCAGAGGACCTGCTGGCCCTAAGCCCGGGACATTTCCTGATTGGAGGACCGCTCTTATCCATTGCGGAACCGGAAATTCTGGTCGAGCCTATGTCACTGATCAACCGATGGCAGCGACTGAAGGCAATCCAGCAGGCTTTCTGCCGCCGCTGGAAGAGTGAGTACCTCAAGGAGCTTCACAAACGGAACAAGTGGAAGTCACCGACTCGCAGCATCCAGACCGGCGACCTCGTGATCGTGTCCGAAGATCATCTCCCCTCCAACGAGTGGCGCTTAGGGCGAATTGAGCGCACTCTGCCCGGGGCTGACGGTCTCATCCGAGTGGCTGATGTCACCACCGCGCGTGGGTCTATCCGAAGACCCGTGGCGAAGCTTATTCTGTTGCAAGACAGCAGGAGTCCTGAGCCTAAAACCGTATCGTGACTCCCAATCCCTCTATGTTCCCTCCGAATGTCCTCGTCTCCGTGCATGTTGTTCGTTCCCGCGCATAGACTAATCCACTCCCCCTACGTAATTTCTTTCGTTACAGTTCGTTCAGCTCCCCCCTTCATAGCGACATGGCCCCCACACGTCTGCCGCACCACCGCAGCAAACGAGCTGCTCCGCAGGGCACGAACGTGTACCGATGCCGGGTCTGTCGGGGGGTTCATGCACTCCGGCAGTGTCAGCGCTTCCTGAACCTCCGAGGGGAAAAGCGGCTCCGGGCGGTGCTGATCAACAAGTATTGTCCCAATTGCTTGGCACACGAGCATTCATCCGACGCGTGCCGGACTCGCCATGGTTGCCGACGATGCGGGCAAAGGCACCATACCCTGCTCCACATGGCCGACCAAACGCCGAGACAACGTGCCTCCGCCCGGCGGCGCAGCCAATCACCCCCCTCCGGGCGTGATGCACCCCCGCTACAACCCTGTTCCCGATCATCGTCCGACCGCTCCGCTTCCCCAGAAGGCGCACCCGAAATCTCTTTATCCTCCCTGCTCCACGCCAGGACGACGACTGTCCTGCCAACCGCAGTTCTCCGGTTGGGCAATGGCTCGAAATCCTTCGAGACCCGCGTCCTTCTCGATGCGTGTGCGGCTGAGAGCCGCATCAATCGCTCCTTTGCCCGGTCCCTGGGGTTAGCTGTGACCGAGGTCGGGGTCGACCAAGCCTGTACGGCCGTCCTCGAGTCGAGGTCCGACGAGACGTTCCGACGGAACGTTATATTCCGGGTCGAAGAGGACTTGCTCATCCGCACTCCCATCCGGGAAGTGGCGGCGCCGGTTCGGGAGAAATTCGCCACCCTGATCCTGGCCGACCCCTATTTCTATCGGCCGGCGTCGGTGTCCGTGGTACTCGGGGCAGACCTCTATCCGGAGGTCATCCAACCAGGCTGTGTGCCCGGTCATAGCGGTACTCCCGCAGCCCAGAGCACCGTGTTCGGATGGGTCGTCTCCGGCTCTGTGGGATCTAGGCGCTCCAGAACGTTGCCGCCCCCCCGTCCTTTATATGTCCAGGGTGGCAATTGCAACATGTTGCAAGGGGGGGCGGTATGTTCACGCCACCGGGTGAACAGCAGTGAGCGGCGAAGAGCAGTGAAGAGTGAGGAGGGTTTTTTGATCCTCGGCATCTACGGTCACACCAGGAGGGGTGACTGGGTTTTTTCCAATGGGCATCGCCATTAGACTGAATCGAGATTTTCACCCGAACACCCGTTCACCTCCTGTATCTATACTTTGCGATTTGTCTTTTTTCCAACCGAACCATTTCGTGTGTGTGTCGGTATATCTTGTGAACTAAATAAAGCAAACATAGAATTAAAACGAAGTTTTCGCGCGTTTTAATCATTCTACTCACGTACGAGACCCTGAAGATATTGGCACCCGCCAACCACTTGCTACTATATCGGGTCCTTCCGCCCCGCCACAAACAGTTCTTAATATTCCAGCATGACCTCCTTGTATAGGGTCATCGTGGAACGTAAACAGTATTGCTTCTTTTTCTTTATCATTATTTGATAATAGGGTCACCGGCTTGAGTAGCGCTACTCTTAAAAATTTCAATATTTTATTGCCCATATTTTTGAAAGATTCTATTGAAATAGTTTCAAAGATCTTTTCACTCGGTGCCACTTTGACTTGACTGATATTGAGTATACCGGCTTCTTTTTCGAGCCTTTGAAACAATTGACCTAAGTCAAGGATTCCATTGGTATACATATCGCAAATGTCAATTCTTGCTATAACTTTCTTGCCATGTTTGAATATGCTTAAAGAATCAGTTATTCGCAAGGTCACTACTTTTCGTACTTCGTCATTTACAATGACGTCATATACATTGGGCTTAGAAGCATTAAGAGATTGCTTTTGCAACTCTTTTATATTATTCTTTTTTTCTTTTCCTACGCAGGAATTTGACTGTTTACTTTGGTTTCTGGTAGGAATTCTCAGAATTTTGTTACTAGTTTGTATATTTTGTAAGTCCTGTATTGTTATTCTTGATAGCGCGTCGGCTACGAAATTATCTTTCCCCTTTAGATACTCTACCGTAAAATCATATTCCTCTAATTCAAGTCGCATTCTAGTTAGCTTGGAACTTGGATTTGTCATTGAAAACAAATAAGTTAATGCTCTGTGATCTGTTTTGACAGTAAAATGTCTACCATAAATGTATGGTCTGAAATGCGTGATTGCCCAGTGAATCGCAGCTAACTCTTGTTCAGTTGTACTCTTATTACTCTCACTTTTTGTGAAAGATCTAGACGCGTATGCTACTGGAAGCTGTAGTCCCTTTTTATTTTGTGTTAGGGCTGCTCCACATGCATATTTACTTGCGTCAGTGATTATGCAAAATTCTTTGCTAAAATCTGGGTACTGTAGTAGAGTTGGGTTCATTAATGCTGATTTTAAATGCTCGAACGCATTTTGACAATCGCTTGTCCACTCGAATTTAACATTTTTCTTACATAATCTTGTTATGTGACGAGAATATTCGGCGAAGTTTTGTATAAATCTTCGATAATAGTTGCAAAATGCAATGAATCTTCTAGCGCTGTCCGCATCATGTGGGACTGGATAATTTTGAATGACATCATACTTTGTGTCATCAGGCAAGATTCCTTTATCTGTGCACTTATGTCCCAAAAAGGTGACTTCATGCATAAAAATGAACATTTTTCAGGATGTAACTTTAGGTTGTGTTGCCTACACTTCTCAAAAACATCTGTTAGATTATTGATCATGTGTTTTTCGGAACAACCTATGACTATTAAGTCATCCATGTAAAGGAATGCTTGCGAAGGTTCAAGGCCAGTGAATGCTATAGTCATCATTCTCTGGAACGAATTTGGCGCTATTTTTAAACCGAATGGTAGTCGCGTGAAGCGACATGAGCCATTACATGTGGAAAAGGATGTTATGTCCCGTGACTCTTCTTCGAGTTCAATTTGCTGAAAACCTGATAAGGTCGAGGCATGAAAAATACTTTGCTCTACCTAGTTGGTCTAAAATGTCATCAATTCTAGGTAATGGAAATTTATCGGACAACAGTTTTTTATTAATTTGACGATAGTCAATTACTAATCGCCATTTTTTATTTTCAGCACTTGGTAACGATTTTTTAGGTACCAATAAAAGTGGGCTATTGTAAGGAGATACAGAGGGCTCAACTATTTCGTCTTTTATAAGCTTTTGGACTTGTCTTTGTATTTCGTCTTTCTGACTATGAGGATTTCTATAATTTTTAATGTAAATAGGTTCATCGTCCACCTGTCTTAATTTTTGTTTGTAGAAATTATTTGTTGTTATTGATTCGGTTTCTAGTCCGAATACATCACTATAATTCTTGCACAATTTCGTAAGTTGGCTGTGAAACTGTGGGGGAAAATTTTTTGATAAGGAAGTTAGTACTGCGTTTTTACGCTGTTCATTGTTTGCTTCAATTATTTCATAGCTGGAAAGCGGTTCATACTTCAAACTTGATATGTTTACTATTTGATCTTTATTTGTGGTATTTAGCAGTCTTATGACTGCGTTTTGAGGTTTAGTTATGGTATTTGCCAAATAAATACCATGTTGAATTTCTTGGTTTGGAATTAATACACTGTCTTCTTGTGAACTTATTTCAATTCTTCGGACAACTTGGGATCTTGCTGGTAAAACTATTCAATTATTACCAGCACTGTACGATATTGGTACGTATATCGGATATTTTAGGTTATTTGGTCGAATTATTAACCAATCTTCGGACGGATTGAAATCTAATTGACAGTTATATTTTCTTATGAAATCGATTCCTAGTATTCCATCACATGGAATAGCGAATAGGTTATTAACGATGTGAAAGTCGTGTGGAATTATATATTTTGAAGATTGTATTTCGACAGAAGTAAACCCTATGGATTTAGTTACTTCTTGACTAATTCCTTGTATATTTATTATGTTATTGGTTTGGACACTTTGAAAACTGTCTGAATTTTCTTTTACGATCGATATTTCCGATCCTGTGTCTATTAAAAATACTAGCTTTTTCCCAGTTGCTACATTCGTGAAGGTAACGAACGTATTTTGATTAAGACTGATGGCATGAATCTTATTATTCATTACTGCTGAGTATCTAAAGGTGCTTGGGAGTTTCCCGAAGCATTTTGTGCTACCCTAACATTATTGTTATTATAGCCGTTTTGTCTGTTATTTCCTCGGTTACCTCTATTGTTTCCGTTGTAACCTCGGTTATGTCCTCTATAATTATTATTCCTATTTTGTGTGTAATTTTGGCCATTATTGTTATTGTTATAATTGTTGTAATAACCACGACCATTGCCTCTACCACGATAATTATATTTGTTATTATAATTACCACGGCTTCTTTGAGCGAACAGAACCGTATTTGGATTGCCTGTTATTTCATTACTTTTTTGTAAATACTTTGCTATGGCTTCATCCATGGTTTTGAAATTGCCAGAGTCGAGTACAGTTTTTATTCTGCTTTGTTCGCAATTTCCGATCATTGCTTCTATGGCATCGTCTGTGCTATTCTTAAGAGCAAGTGCTGCTGGTATACCTTCATCGATATACGCAGCTTGAAGGGTTTTGCGTAAATTATCAATCTCCGACGTAAATTTGTCAGCGGTTTTACCTTTCTGAGTTGTGTTCTTCAATTTGGCTTTTATAACCTTGGATGTTTCACCAATTACAACGCCTTGCAATTTTTGTATTATTGCATCAATTGAAGTTTCTTGTTGCACTTCATATAGTGTTGGGCCAATAATTTTTGATTTTATTACCTCAACTGCTATACTTTCGTAGTCGCCTTTCATCATATCTACCAACTTCAGAGCTGTTACAAATCTTTGGAGTTGCATTTTCGTACCGTTAAATTCAGGTATGGCTATATTTATACCTTTCATATATGCCCTTCGGGCATTTAATTCTGCCATCATGTCCGTTGTGCTTATTACACTTGTATCAATTTCTAAATCTGATTCGTTGTCCTGTTCAGACAACGCTTATGTATCAGGTAATGTTAATAGCGCAGGAATTGTTAGATAGTTTAGATCTTTCTCTTCTATTTCTTCCTCGCTTGTTTCAGATTCTTCACCTTCTTGCTCTGTTTCCTTTTTACTGGTATCTATGCTCAGAGGTGAATTAAGTACGGTGGGTATGAATATATCAAGATTGTATTTTGTCTTTATGGAGATTAGGTTTGCACGTAACTTGATCAATAGATTGGAAATCTTTGACCAATTTGTTTTACCTATTCTCTCTCTATTAACATGCACTAAATTTCTGGCTTCGTTTAAAGAATCAACTAAAATTTTTGCGTGCTTGTTTATTGTTTCCTTTTGGATGTTTCTATTTTGTGTAACACATTTATAGGATTTTTTGAAATTTTCTTTTATATTTTGGATATGGAGAAGTAATTCTTCCCATTCCATGCTTAAAATTTTATTATTCTTTTTTTTTTTAAGTTTCTATTACTTGGTCGTCCTCATCTGATTCTTCTACATTAAAAGTTTCTATGTCTGCTTTAAAAATATTATGTACCCATGCAGGTACTTCCTTGTTCCTAGGTTTTCTTAGTAATAATCTGCTATACGCTATTTTTATGGATTTTTAAGTTTTTAAGTATCCAAAATTTTCTTTCCTTGTACTTTTTATATACTGGTCCTGAGTGTATCAGGAAATCAAGAAAAGGAATATATTTTTGGATATGTTTAGTTTCGACTCTATTCATACTTATTCAATTTGTATTTAAACTTGGTAATTTTTTTTTTTTGACAACTTATTGTTGTTGGGCTTCATCCATCAAGTAGAAGCGAAATGTACCTGTTGAATTTGAGAAACAACATATATTTGGTACTGTGACTATAAAGCTCATCTGTACCATTGTACTTCCTTGAATTGGGAAATCTTCTCCCGTTATATCAAGATATGCTGATCTGATCTGTACTAAACATATAGAGTTTTGTGCCGAGTTATTATTACCTGTTCTAAAAACCTCAACTAAATCTGCTGCAATTGTAGGATTCCTTTTTATTATTCTACTAAAATAGTCATCTAATGTACTCATCTTAACCAATTGATATATATATTTTTTAGATTTTTTTTTTTTTTTTTTTTCGTGTATTTATTTAATTTTTTTTTTTTCTTTCAAATGCACTGTTACAATAATTGATGCATATGTTATCTAGATAGTATCCAGATCATTAGCATGGCTTAAGGCTCTTTTTGTTACACATTTGTTGTGTAATGTATATGCTTTGTAAAACACATATGCGCACATTATTACCACAATTATTAATAAAAGTGCATTTGTTGGCCTTAAATCTACATTTGATGACTCTATTTTGTTTATTACATTCGCAGTGGAGTCCACTATTTGGTGTCTATTAGCCCCATTTTGGGTGTAGTATCTTCCTCATTAAATTTGCTGATACTATTTTGAAGCATAAAAATTAGAGTGACTCTTTTTTTTTTTTTGATCTACTAATGAAGTATAATTAACAAAATTCTACCTATTAGTTCGCATAGCTTTACAGGCTATACTTCTATTGAGCAGATAAGATTCCGCACAATTTAACAATGGGTTTTTTTTTTTTTTACATTTGAAATTTTCTTATTTGTATGTGTAATAGATGTAATATGTAATATTTAATGTTTTTTTTTTTTTATATTTATATCGATGTCAGCATGTCAGACGTCAGGCGTCAGATGAGCAGCATCAGCTGGTCGTCACTGGTTAGCACGCTGATGCTCCCTCGAAGGCGTAAAAGGCGGTCTGCCTTTCACGCTCGTTGTCACCGCTGCTGTTGTCCAGGGCCTATGGGCTCAGGCGGTACCGGTGCCAGTCATCGCACCAGTTCTCAGCATACATGTGTACTCGCAATGTACACTGTCCAATGGTCCTGGGCAATCGTCAGGGCACTCTTTTTTCCTTTTTGGTAGCGCTTTTGTTGGGGGATGAGTTTTTTTAGTTTTTATTGTTGTTATTTCAAAATGCACTGAGTGAGCGTGAGTTATGTTCTTTTTTGTTTTAAGTAGCGTTGACTTTAAAAAGTCAAGTTCTCGTTGAAGCTTTTGGGCTGTTGCCCAAGGGGGTGGATTTTTGTTCGCATATAATAGCCACTTTATGTGTGCTATTCTTTTCTTTATTTTGTGTTGCACTCCCCCTCTTGACATAACTCACTCTCTACTCACTCAGTTTTTGCATTTGTTGAACTCCAAATTTCCCTCCAGTGATTGTAGATTTCCTTGTCCAGGCCTTATTCCTTGGGGACTGGTTTTTCGTTTTCCAGCCAATAATTTTTCAAGTTGTTTTCGTCTGATGGTCACTCCTTATAATATTGTAGTCGCCATGTAGTAGAAAATGTCCACTGATTGATGAAACACACATCGGTCTGGGTTTATTGAGTTCAGTTTATTGAATGATTCTTAATTCTATAACAATTGTCGACTATAGCTAAGACCGCGTAGCTGCGCTGCCAGTAATGCAGGCAGAGAAGCGGTATGCTTATGTATAAACATATTTATGTATAAAAGTATAAATGTTTATATAAGAGTATGTATGTATGTATCCCGTTGCGGCGGGAGAGTGAGGATGTATCATATTGCATATTGGGCCAAAGCGGCCGCGCGTGTTATATTTGCCGACACAGCAATTGTCCAGCACCATGCACTCATGGGTGGTCATGTTACTTGAGAGGCCAATACACTTGAATGTTGCGCACATAAATATTGCTACAATATGTTTGTAATGTTGTTAATATGTTATTCCAAAACATGCTACAAATTATATTAAAAGAAAAAAAAAACATAAAATTATGTAACAATCGAATCCATAAAGGAATTTTTTTTCTCTCCGTCAAACAAATAGAAAACAGGTCTAAACGACCAAGAAAACAAAAATTTTTGCTAGGAAGATGGGTTCCCAAGAATCCAAAATAGACCACCCAACGGCTAATGTCGTTAACAGCGTTAAAATAGTAGATCACAAGGAAAATTTAGAAGAAATAGGGATATTGTTGTTAGCTATCCTAATATTAGTAGCCTTAAATCTGGCTTTGAAATTATATGCAATGCATAATAAAATAATTTTAAAAAAATATCAGAGTAGAGCAGAGGGCCTAAATACAGTATAAAAATGGGTCGAATAGAACTTAAATATTTGAACAAATACGTTCCATTCTTAGATTTTCTCTTTAACAGAGGCGAGACCAATCCAAAATATAAAGAAATCAAATACTGGATTGTGAATAATAGAAAATTTAAATCGGGGATAGCCCACTTGATAGAAAGATCCATAGTAGAAGCGCACAATCGCCTAAAGCAAAAAAACAAGATTCTACCCACATGGGTACATAAACTATTCAAACAACCCATAGAGATAATTGATCTCTAAGGGAATTAAAAAAAAAAAAAGAGAGTGTAAATCATTTTTAACAAAATATGATTAATTGGGATGATATATTAGAGAAGCTAGAACACATGCGCAGGAATTAAATAAATCTTGTAAGTGCCTCTTCCAGAATAGGGAAACATCCCAAAGTACAATAGAAAAACACTCGAAAATAATAATAGAGAGCCTAGAAAATATTAGAGCAGTGTTAAAAGAACACTATAGTAAATTAACTACGGGACGAAAAACAGCCGCAAATGCATTCTATAATGATTGCAAACAAAAGGCAAAATCCGTGTTAAAAAGATATAATATTGAATATAAACAAACAATTGATTTGGATATTTCAATATCACTGGAAGACAAAAACCAGTTAACGGCTGAAGAAGACATGGATCAAGAAGAACCATCAGTGAGTTTAGATCAAACAAAAATAACTCTTAACAAACCAGCCATTTCGCCAAGAAACGCAAAAATGACTCAAACAGTCACTGATTTTTTAAAGATGGCCTCAAACCTCATTCCACAGTTTGATGGCAGAAGAGAAAACCTTCAGAGTTTCATGGACGCATTGAATTTGATAAATACACTAAAAGGCGACCATGAGGAAACAGCAGTGTGCCTAATAAAATCAAAATTAAAAGGTCACACAAGAAATTTGATAACCTCTGAACAGACAATAGAAGAGATCATTAACAGTATCTCATCAAATGTAAAAACAGAATCAGTAGCGTCAATAACGGCAAAAATCAAAAACCTACCCCAGAGAAACAAAACAGCAAGTCAGTATGCCCAAGAGATTGAAAAGCTTACTGAATCTCTGGAAGGTGCCTTTATACACGATGGCACATCTGTCGTACTAGCTAAAAAGTATACACTTTCAGTCGCTACAGAGGCAATAAGAAAGAACCGCATAAACAATCAAGTACGTAACGTACTAAAAGCAGGTATTTTCCGTGACATGAACGAACTAACAACAAAGTTCGTAGACAGTAGTACAGCAGAAACAGGACAAGCGATTCCTGTCATGCACTACCGTCAATACAATAGAAATGGACAAAATAATTTCCGAGGTAGAGGTAATTACCAAAACAACGGTTACAGGAATAATAATAATACCGGTGGATATCGTGGTAACTCACGGTACAACAACCGAGGAAGAAATAATTTCAACCGAAACAGCTCGAACCGAGGTAATTCCAACCGAGGTAGCTCTAACAACGGAAATGGTAATGTACGACTTACTCAAAGTAATTCGGAAAACCAATAGATCCCTGCAGATATTCAGAAGAAACTGTAAATGTATACACATTCAATCTTAGCCTAAGTATTTTCATCAAAGTTAAAAACGAAAATACATACAACACCTATACCTTCTTGCTGGATACAGGTGCAGACGTATCAATAATAAAAGAAAAAACAGATCCTTTTGAACATATAGATACTTCAAACACAATTGAAATATCAGGAATTGGTGGAGGTTCAATTACTTCCAAAGGTCTAACCCTTATAGAACTAAGACAAAATGAATTCATAATTCCACACAATTTCCATATAGTAGACGAAAGTTTCCCAATTCCATTTGATGGAATTTTAGGACTAGATTTCTTCAAAACATTCAATTGCCAATTAGACTTCAGTGAACCAAACGATTTGCTAATATTAAGACCAAATAATTTAAATTTTGCAATAAATATCCCAATATTACACACTTGTGACAGCAATACCACAATTCTCCCAGCAAGATCTGAAGTAGTCCGACAAATAAATATTCCAAATGAAAACTCAAATATCGTCATCTTAAATCAAGAGGTCGAAAATGGAATATTTATTGGAAATTCGATCTCAAGCCCGAACAAAACATTTGTCCGAATTTTAAACACAACAAAAAGTGTAAAAATTTTAAATTTAAAAAACATAAAATATGAATCATTAAAGAATTACGAAATTGTACAGACAACTGATGACCAAAGAAGTCAATCAGTAATGCAAAAAATGAAGCCAAACTTCCCACCTATGTTCAAAAACGTACTAGAAGAGCTTTGCACCAAGTATACAGATATATTTGGTTTAGAAAACGAACCGATTACTACAAATAACTTTTATAAACAAGAACTAAGATTGAATGACAACCAGCCAGTATACACAAAAAATTACAGAATACCACACATGCATAAAGAAGAAATAACTAGACAAGTCGATAAACTCATTAAAGATAAAATAGTTGAACCATCAGTGTCTGAGTATAATAGTCCGTTACTACTGGTACCGAAAAAGGGTTTACCAGGATCAGAAAAGAAACGATGGCGATTGGTAATAGACTATCGTCAAATAAACAAAAAATTGTTGTCCGATAAATTCCCATTACCAAGAATAGACGATATTCTTGATCAACTAGGCAGAGCCAAATATTTTTCATGTCTAGATTTAATGTCCGGTTTTCACCAAATAGAACTAAAAGATAAATCGCGAAGCATTACGTCATTTTCCACTAGCAATGGATCTTATCAGTTTACTAGACTATCGTATGGTCTGAAAATAGCACCAAATTCCTTTCAAAGAATGATGACAATTGCTTTCTCTGGATTAAATCCGTCACAAGCATTCCTTTACATGGATGACTTAATAGTCATCGGCTGTTCGGAGAAACACATGCTCAAAAAAGGATATTTTTGACATATGCAGAAAACACAACCTAAAACTGCATCCAGAGAAATGTTCATTCTTCATGCACGAAGTGACATTCTTGGGTCACAAGTGTACCGACAAAGGAATATTGCCAGATGACACCAAATATGACGTCATTGAAAAATATCCAGTACCAACAGATGCTGATAGTGCTAGAAGATTCGTAGCCTTTTGCAACTATTACAGACGTTTTATTAAAAACGTCCGATAACACAACTGTGTAAGAAAAAAGTAGAATTTGTTTGGTCTGAAGAATGCCAAAAAGGATTTCAATATCTGAAAAAAGCCCTAATAGAACCCACACTGCTGCAGTATCCAGATTTTAGCAAAGAGTTTTGCATAATAACAGATGCTAGCAAATATGCATGTGGAGCAGCACTAACTCAAACTTATGGCGATAAGCAGTTGCCAGTAGCATACGCTTCCCGTTCGTTCACTAAAGGTAAAAGTAATAAAAGTACTACTGAGCAAGAACTAGCTGCGATACACTGGGCCATTACACACTTTCGCCCATATATATATGGCAGACATTTCAGAGTCAAAACAGACCACAGACCCCTAACGTATTTATTTTCTATGATAAATCCGAGTTCAAAATTAACAAGAATGAGACTTGATCTAGAGGAATATGAATTTACAGAAGAATATCTGAAGGGAAAAGATAATTTTGTTGCGGATGCATTATCCCGCATTACAATACAGCATCTAAAAAACACAAAAGCAAATGTCCTGAAAGTCACTACCAGGCAGCAAAGTAGACAAAATAATCTCTGGCCAGATGATAAAAATCAAAATACAATTAGGCACGTACCTAATGATGCTTCTAAGCCCAAAATACATGAAGTACTCTGCAATGATGAAGTACGAAAAGTAGTGACCTTGCGCATAACACACGATTTATGTTTCCTCAATTGAGATTGGAGATCTGTACACCAATGGAAATCTAGACTTAGGTCAGTTTTTTCAAAGGCTTGAAAAACAAGCCTGTATACTTGAAATCAAACAACTCAAATTGGCACCGAGTGAAAAGATCTTTGATACATTTTCAATAGAATCTTTTAAAGAAATGGGCAATAAAATATTGAAAACATTAAGAGTAGCGCTACTCCAACCGGTGACCACTATAGAAAAAGATAAAGAAGCAATATTGTCTACATACCATGATGATCCAATACAGGGTGGCCATACAGGCATTACAAAAACTTTGGCCAAAGTAAAAAGAAAACATGTTATTGGAAACACATGACACGTCATGTAAAAGACTACATTAATAAATGTGAAAAATGCCTAAAGTCAAAAACAACAAAGCACATAAAAACACCCTTAGTTATTACAGAAACCCCCATACATGCTTTTGATAAGGTAATAGTAGACACCATTGGTCCATTACCAAAATCAGAAAATGGTAACGAATATGCAGTCACTCTAATATGTGACTTGACGAAATACCTAGTAGCAATACCAGTTCCCAATAAAAGCGCTACAACAATCTCGAAAGCTATTTTTGAATCATTCATTGTGAAGTACGGTCCAATGAAGACGTTCATTACGGACATGGGAACAGAATACAAAAATTCAATAATAAATGACGTGTGCAAATATTTAAAAATAGACAACATTACGTCTACTGCACACCACCACCAGACCTTGGGTACCGTTGAAAGAAGTCATAGGACATTCAATGAGTACAGTCGATCATATATATCAGTAGATAAAACTGATTGGGACATATGGTTACAATATTTTGTGTACTGTTTTAACACAACCCCATCAATAACACACAAATATTGTCCCTATGAACTTGTATTTGGTAAACAAAATAATTTACCAATCCATTTTAATAGCATAAATAGAATAGAACCATTATATAACGTAGATGATTATGCTAAAGAAGTTAAGTTTAGATTAGAACTAGCATACAGTAGAGCAAGAATAATGTTAGATAAACGTAAGGAATACCAGAAAAATTTTTATAACAATAAGTCAGCAGATGTTAAAATAGAAATAGGAGATAAAGTTTTTTTAAAAAACGAAGCTGGTCATAAGCTTGACTCAGCCTATATAGGACCATTCGAATTTGTAGAAATATCTAAAAACAACAATATAAAAATTAGGAATAATAAAAATAAGATACAAACAGTACATAAGGATTGGTTAAAAATTTGCAAAAATAATTAAAAAAAAAAAGAAAGACGAAAAGAAATATATAAAATTTTTTTTATGGATTCAACTACTTCATTCTATAAAACAAAAAAAAAAAACAAAAGAAAAATGTGCATTGGGTGTTTTAGAGCGGCTGTCTCAAGTCCCACAGCCATGAAAGCTGCATTATTTGTACTAGAGCCGGTATCTTCAGTCTTGTGTCCGATACCATGGCTTCTTGAGCCGTGAAATCTTCAGTAGGCGCTCTAAAGCAAATATGCCCAACGCCTTGACTCCAGCGGCTGTGAAATGTGCATTAGGTGTTCTAGAGCGGCCTTCTTAGGTCTTGTGACCGCTACCTTGACATCTGCAGCCATGAAAGCTGCATTATTTGTACTAGAGCCGGTATCTAGGGTCCTACGTCCGATACCTTGGCTTCTCGATCCGCATATATCGCAAGCGCTGTGCGCAAAGCCTTATCTCCAACGACCGTGAAATGTGCATTGAGTGTCTCAGGTCCTACAGCCATGAAAGCTGCATTATTTGTAGTCCTGTAGTCCGGTATCTTCAGTCCTGTGTCCAATAACTTGGACGTGAAATGTGCATTGGGTGTTCTAGAGCGCCTGTATCTGGTCCTACAGCCGTGAAAGCTGCATTATTTGTACGAGAGCCAGTATCTAGGGTCCTGCGTCCGATACCTTGGCTTCTCGATCCGCATATATCGCTAGCCTGTGCCCAAAGCCCTAACTCAAAAGGCCGTGAAATGTGCCTTATTTGTTCTAGAGCTGCTGTCTCAGGTCTTACAGCCATGAAAGCTGCATTATTTGTACTAGAGCCTGTATCTTCAGTCCTGTGTCCGATACCTTGGTTTTTTAAGCTGTTAAACCTTCACCCATGGAAATCTAGACTTAGGTCAGTTTTTTCAAAGGTTTGAAAAACAAGCCTGTATACTTGAAATCAAACAACTCAAATTGGCACCGAGTGAAAAGATCTTTGAAACATTTTCAATAGAATCTTTTAAAGAAATGGGCAATAAAATATTGAAAACATTAAGAGTAGCGCTACTCCAACCGGTGACCATTATAGAAAAAGATAAAGATAAAGAAGCAATATTGTCTACATACCATGATGATCCAATACAGGGTGGCCATACAGGCATTACAAAAACTTTGGCCAAAGTAAAAAGAAAACATGTTATTGGAAAAACATGACACGTCATGTAAAAGACTACATTAATAAATGTGAAAAATGCCTAAAGTCAAAAACAACAAAGCACATAAAAACACCCTTAGTTATTACAGAAACCCCCATACATGCTTTTGATAAGGTAATAGTAGACACCATTGGTCCATTACCAAAATCAGAAAATGGTAACGAATATGCAGTCACTCTAATATGTGACTTGACGAAATACCTAGTAGCAATACCAGTTCCCAATAAAAGCGCTACAACAATCTCGAAAGCTATTTTTGAATCATTCATTGTGAAGTACGGTCCAATGAAGACGTTCATTACGGACATGGGAACAGAATACAAAAATTCAATAATAAATGACGTGTGCAAATATTTAAAAATAGACAACATTACGTCTACTGCACACCACCACCAGACCTTGGGTACCGTTGAAAGAAGTCATAGGACATTCAATGAGTACAGTCGATCATATATATCAGTAGATAAAACTGATTGGGACATATGGTTACAATATTTTGTGTACTGTTTTAACACAACCCCATCAATAACACACAAATATTGTCCCTATGAACTTGTATTTGGTAAACAAAATAATTTACCAATCCATTTTAATAGCATAAATAGAATAGAACCATTATATAACGTAGATGATTATGCTAAAGAAGTTAAGTTTAGATTAGAACTAGCATACAGTAGAGCAAGAATAATGTTAGATAAACGTAAGGAATACCAGAAAAATTTTTATAACAATAAGTCAGCAGATGTTAAAATAGAAATAGGAGATAAAGTTTTTTAAAAAACGAAGCTGGTCATAAGCTTGACTCAGCCTATATAGGACCATTCGAATTTGTAGAAATATCTAAAAACAACAATATAAAAATTAGGAATAATAAAAATAAGATACAAACAGTACATAAGGATTGGTTAAAAATTTGCAAAAATAATTAAAAAAAAAAAGAAAGACGAAAAGAAATATATAAAATTTTTTTTTATGGATTCAACTACTTCATTCTATAAAACAAAAAAAAAAAACAAAAGCAAAATGTGCATTGGGTGTTTTAGAGCGGCTGTCTCAAGTCCCACAGCCATGAAAGCTGCATTATTTGTACTAGAGCCGGTATCTTCAGTCTTGTGTCCGATACCATGGCTTCCTGAGCCGTGAAATCTTCAGTAGGCGCTCTAAAGCAAATATGCCCAACGCCTTGACTCCAGCGGCTGTGAAATGTGCATTAGGTGTTCTAGAGCGGCCTTCTTAGGTCCTGTGACCGCTACCTTGACATCTGCAGCCATGAAAGCTGCATTATTTGTACTAGAGCCGGTATCTAGGGTCCTGCGTCCGACACCTTGGCTTCTCGATCCGCATATATCGCAAGCGCTGTGCGCAAAGCCCTATCTCCAACGACCGTGAAATGTGCATTGAGTGTCTCAGGTCCTACAGCCATGAAAGCTGCATTATTTGTACAAGAGCCGGTATCTTGAGTCCTGTGTTCAATAACTTGGTTTTTTGAGCTGTAAAACCTTCATTAGGCGCTCTGAAGAAATTATCGTTTTCCCTGTGTCCAAAGCCTTGACTCCAACGACCGTGAAAAGTGCACTGGGTGTTCTAGAGCGGATGTCTCAAGTCCTACAGCCATTAAAGCTGCATTATTTGTACTAGAGCCGGTATCTTTGGTCCTTTTTCCGATAGAGAGGCGCTGTGCCCAAAGCCCTACCTTTAAAGGCCGTGAAATGTGCCTTATGTGTTCCGATACCTTGCCTCCTCTAGCCGTTAAACCTTCAATCACGTGCCCAAAGCCTTGACTCGATCGGACGTAAAATGTGAATTAAGTGTTTTACAGAGTCTGTCTCAAGTCCCACAGCCATGAATGCTGCATTAGTTGTACTAGAGCCGGTATCGTGGGTCCTGTGTACGATACCTTGGCTTCTCGATACGTTAAACCTTCATTATGCGTTCTGAGTCAAATATCGCTAGCGCTGTGCGCAAAGCCTTATCTCCAACGAACGTTAAATGTGCATTAAGTGTTTTACAGCGTCTATCTCAGGTCCTACAACCATGAAAGCTGCATTATTTGTACTAGAGACGGTATCTTCGGTCCGCTGTCCGATACCTTCATTCACGTGCCCAAAGCCTTGACTCCATCTGACGTAATATGTGAATTATGTGTTTTACAGAGTCTGTCTCAAGTCCCACAGCCATGAAAGCTGCATTATTTGTATTAGAGCCGGTATCTTCGGTCCTGTGTCCGATACCTTCATTCACGTGCCCAAAGCCTTGACTCCATCGGAAGTAAAATGTGAATTAAATGTTTTACAGAGTCTGTCCTAAGTCCCACAGCCATGAAAGCTGCACTATTTGTACTAGAGCCGGTTTCTTCAGTCCTGTGTCCGATACCATGGCTTCTTGAGCCGTGAAATGTTCATTAGGCGTTCTGAAGCATATATCGCTAGCTCTGTGCCAAAAGCCTTGACTCCAACGAATGTTAAATGTGCATTAAGTGTTTTAAAGCGTCTGTCTCAGGTCCTACAGTCATTAAAGCTGCATTATTTGTACTAAAGCCTGTATCTTCGGTCCTGTGTCCGATACCTTCATTCACGTGCCCAAAGCCTTGACTCCATCGGAAGTAAAATGTGAATTAAATGTTTTACAGAGTGTGTCTCAGGTCCTACAGTCAAGAAAGCTGCATTATTTGTACTAAAGCCTGTATCTTCGGTCCTGTGTCCGATATTTTCATTCACGTGCCCAAAGCCTTGACTCGATCGGACGTAAAATGTGAATTAAGTGTTTTACAGAGTCTGTCTCAAGTCCCACAGCCATGAATGCTGCATTAGTTGTACTAGAGCCGGTTTCTTCAGTCCTGTGTCCGATACCATGGCTTCTTGATCCGTAAAATGTTCATTAGGCGCTCTGAAGCATATATCGCTAGCTCTGTGCCAAAAGCCTTGACTCCAACGAATGTTAAATGCGCATTAAGTGTTTTAAAGCGTCTGTCTCAGGTCCTACAGTCATTAAAGCTGCATTATTTGTACTAAAGCCTGTATCTTCGGTCCTGTGTCCGATACCTTCATTCACGTGCCCAAAGCCTTGACTCCATCGGAAGTAAAATGTGAATTAAGTGTTTTACAGCGTCTATCTCAGGTCCTACAACCATGAAAGCTGCATTATTTGTACTAGAGACGGTATCTTCGGTCCTCTGTCCGATACCTTCATTCACGTGCCCAAAGCCTTGACTCCAACGGACGTAATATGTGAACTATGTGTTTTACAGAGTCTGTCTCAGGTCCTACAGCCATGAAAGCTGCACTATTTGTACTAGAGCCGGTTTCTTCAGTCCTGTGTCCGATACCATGGCTTCTTGAGCCGTGAAATGTTCATTAGGCGCTCTGAAGCATATATCGCTAGCTCTGTGCCAAAAGCCTTGACTCCAACGAATGTTAAATGTGCATTAAGTGTTTTAAAGCGTCTGTTTCAGGTCCTACAGTCATCAAAGCTGCATTATTTGTACTAGAGCCAGTATCTTCATTCCTGTGTCTGATACCTTGGCTTTTCGACCCGGGAAATCTTCATTAAGCGCTCTGAAGCTCATATCGCTATTGGTGTGCCCAAAGCCTTGACTCCATCCGACGTGAAATGTGCATTGGGTGTTCTAGAGCGGCCGTCTCAGGTCCTGCAGCCATGAAAGATGCCTTATTTGTACTAGAGCCAGAATCTTCGGTCCTGTGTCCGATACCTTTATTCACGTGCCCAAAGCCTTGACTCCAACGAACGTTAAATGTGCATTAACTGTTTTAAAGCGTCTGTCTCAGGTCCTTCAGTCATTAAAGCTGCATTATTTGTACTAGAGCCGGTATCTTCAGTCCTGTGTCCGATACCTTGGCTTTTTGGGCTGTAAAACCTTCATTAGGCGCTCTGAAGCAAATATCGTTTTCCCTGTGTCCAAACCCTTGACTGCAACGGCCATGAAATGTGAATGTGTGCGATACCTTGGCTTTTTAACCCGTAAAACCTTCATTCACGTGCCTAAAGCCTTGACTCCAACGGACTTAAAATGTAAATTAAGTGTTTTACAGCGTCTGTCTCTGGTCCCACTGCCATGAAAACTGCATTATTTTTACTAGTGCCGGTTTCTTCAGTCCTGTGTCCGATACCTTGGCTTTTTGAGCTGTAAAACCTTCATTAGGCGCTCTGAAGCAAATATCGCTAACGCTGTGCCCAAAGCCTTGACTACAACGACAGTGAAATGTGCATTAGGTGTTCTGAAGCATATATCGCTGACTCCAACGGACGTAATATGTGAATTATGTGTTTTACAGAGTCTGTCTCAAATCCTACAGTCAAGAAAGCTGCATTATTTGTACTAAAGCCAGTATCTTCGGTCCTGTGTCCGATACCTTCATTCACGTGCCCAAAGCCTTGACTCCATCGGAAGTAAAATGTGAATTAAATGTTTTACAGAGTCTGTCTCAGGTCCTACAGTCAAGAAAGCTGCATTATTTGTACTAAAGGCTGTATCTTCGGTCCTGTGTCCGATACCTTCATTCACGTGCCCAAAGCCTTGACTCCAACGAACGTTAAATGTGCATTAAGTGTTTTAAAGCGTCTGTCTCAGGTCCTTCAGCAATGAAAGCTGCACTATTTGTACTAGAGCCGGTTTCTTCAGTCCTGTGTCCGATACCTTGGCTTTTTGAGCTGTAAAACCTTCATTGGGCGCTCTGAAGCAAATATCGTTTTCCCTGTGTCCAAACCCTTGACTGCAACGGCCATGAAATGTGAATGTGTGCGATACCTTGGCTTTTTAACCCGTAAAACCTTCATTCACGTGCCTAAAGCCTTGACTCCAACGGACTTAAAATGTAAATTAAGTGTTTTACAGCGTCTGTCTCTGGTCCCACTGCCATGAAAACTGCATTATTTTTACTAGTGCCGGTTTCTTCAGTCCTGTGTCCGATACCATGGCTTCTTGAGCCGTGAAATGTTCATTACGCGCTCTGAAGCATTTATCGCTAGCTCTGTGCCCAAAGCCTTGACTCCAACGAACGTAAAATGTGCGTTAAGTGTTAAACAGCGTCTGTCTCAAGGCCTACAGCCATTTTTTGTACTAGAGCCGGTATCTTCAGTCCTGTGTCCGATACCTTGGCTTTTTGAGCTGTAAAACCTTCATTAGGCGCTCTGACGCAAATATCGTTTTCCCTATGTCCAAACCCTTTACTGCAACGGCCATGAAATGTGCCTTAGGTGTTCTAGAGCGGATGTCTCAGGTCCTACAGCCATGAGAGCTGCATTATTTGTACTAGAGTCGGTATCTTCGGTCCTGTGTCCAATAGAATGGCTTCTTGAGCCGTGAAATCTTCATTAGGCGCTCTGAAACAAATATATCTAGCGCTGTGACCAACGCCTTGACTCCAGTGGCTGTGAAATGAGCACAGTGTTCTAGAGCGGCCGTCTTAAGTCCTGTGACCGCAACCTTGACATCTGCAGCCATGAAAGCTGCATTATTTGTACTAGAGCCGGTATCTAGGGTCCTGCGTCCGATACCTTGGCTTCTCGATCCGTAAAACCTTCATCATGCGTTCTGAGTCAAATATCGCCAGCCCTGTGCCCAAAGCCTTGACTCCAACGGCCTTGAAATGTGCATTGGGTGTTTTAAAGCGGCTGTCTCAGGTCCTACAGCCATCTTCAGTCCTGTGTCCGATACCATGGCTTCTTGAGCCGTGAAATCTTCATTAGGCGCTCTGAAGCAAATAAATCAAGCGCTGTGCCCAACGCCTTGACTCCAACGGTACATCAGGTGTTCTAGAGCGGTCTACTTAGCTTCTGTGACCGCCACCTTGACACCTACGGCCATGAAAGCTTATTTATTTATTTGTTCTAGAGCCGGTATCTAGAGTCCTAAGTCCGATACCTTGGCTTCTCGAGCCGTGACATCTCCATTATGCGCTCTGAAGCATCGCTAGCCTGTGCCCAAAGCCCTAACTCCAAAGGCCGTGAAATGTGCCATATGTGTTCTAGAGCTGCTGTCTCTGGTCCTACAGCCATTAAAGCTGCATTATTTGTACTAGAGCCGGTATCTTCAGTCCTGTGTCTGATACCTTGGATTTTCGAGCCGTGAAATCTTCATTAGGCGCTCTGAAGCAAATATCGCTAACGCTGTGCCCAAAGCCTTGACTACAACGACAGTGAAATGTGCATTAGGTGTTCTGAAGCATATATCACTAGCTCTGTGCCCAAAGCCTTGACTCCAACGAATGTAAAATGTGCATTTAGTGTTTTACAGTGTCTGTCTCAGGTCCTACAGCCATTAAAGCTGCATTATTTGTATTAGAGACGGTATCTTCGTTCCTGTGTCTGACACCTTGGATTTTCGAGCCGTGAAATCTTCATTAGGCGCTCTGAAGCAAATATCGCTAACGCTGTGCCCAAAGCCTTGACTACAACGACTGTGAAATGAGCATTAGGTGTTCTAGAGCGGCCTTCCTACAGCCTGATACCTTGGCTTTTCGAGCCGTGAAATCGTCATTAAGCGCTCTGAAGCAAATATCGCTAACGCTGTGCCCAAAGCCTTGACTCCAACGGACGTGAAATGTGCATTGGGTGTTCTAGAGCGCCTGTATCAGGTCCTACAGCCGTGAAAGCTGCATTATTTGTACGAGAGCCAGTATCTAGGGTCCTGTGTACGATACCTTGGCTTCTCGATACGTAAAACCTTCATTATGCGTTCTGAGTCAAATACCGCTAGCGCTGTGCGCAAAGCCTTATCTCCAACGAACGTTAAATGTGCATTAAGTGTTTTACAGCGTCTATCTCAGGTCCTACAACCATGAAAGCTGCATTATTTGTACTAGAGACGGTATCTTCGGTCCTCTGTCCGATACCTTCATTCACGTGCCCAAAGCCTTGACTCCAACGGACGTAATATGTGAATTATGTGTTTTACAGAGTCTGTCTCAGGTCCTACAGTCAAGAAAGCTGCATTATTTGTACTAAAGCCTGTATCTTCGGTCCTGTGTCCGATACCTTCATTCACGTGCCCAAAGCCTTGACTCCATCGGAAGTAAAATGTGAATTAAATGTTTTACAGAGTGTGTCTCAGGTCCTACAGTCAAGAAAGCTGCATTATTTGTACTAAAGCCTGTATCTTCGGTCCTGTGTCCGATACCTTCATTCACGTACCCAAAGCCTTGACTCGATCGGACGTAAAATGTGAATTAAGTGTTTTACAGAGTCTGTCTCAAGTCCCACAGCCATGAATGCTGCATTAGTTGTACTAGAGCCGGTTTCTTCAGTCCTGTGTCCGATACCATGGCTTCTTGATCCGTAAAATGTTCATTAGGCGCTCTGAAGCATATATCGCTAGCTCTGTGCCAAAAGCCTTGACTCCAACGAATGTTAAATGCGCATTAAGTGTTTTAAAGCGTCTGTCTCAGGTCCTACAGTCATTAAAGCTGCATTATTTGTACTAAAGCCTGTATCTTCGGTCCTGTGTCCGATACCTTCATTCACGTGCCCAAAGCCTTGACTCCATCGGAAGTAAAATGTGAATTAAATGTTTTACAGAGTGTGTCTCAGGTCCTACAGTCAAGAAAGCTGCATTATTTGTACTAAAGCCTGTATCTTCGGTCCTGTGTCCGATACCTTCATTCACGTGCCCAAAGCCTTGACTCGATCGGACGTAAAATGTGAATTAAGTGTTTTACAGAGTCTGTCTCAAGTCCCACAGCCATGAATGCTGCATTAGTTGTACTAGAGCCGGTATCGTGGGTCCTGTGTACGATACCTTGGCTTCTCGATACGTAAAACCTTCATTATGCGTTCTGAGTCAAATACCGCTAGCTCTGTGCGCAAAGCCTTATCTCCAACGAACGTTAAATGTGCATTAAGTGTTTTACAGCGTCTATCTCAGGTCCTACAACCATGAAAGCTGCATTATTTGTACTAGAGTCGGTATCTTCGGTCCTGTGTCCGATACCTTCATTCACGTGCCCAAAGCCTTGACTCCAACGGACGTAATATGTGAATTATGTGTTTTACAGAGTCTGTCTCAGGTCCTAAAGTCAAGAAAGCTGCATTATTTGTACTAAAGCCTGTATCTTCGGTCCTTTGTCCGATACCTTCATTCACGTGCCCAAAGCCTTGACTCCAACGAACGTTAAATGTGCATTAAGTGTTTTAAAGCGTCTGTCTCAGGTCCTTCAGTCATTAAAGCTGCATTATTTGTACTAGAGCCGGTATCTTCAGTCCTGTGTCCGATACCTTGGCTTTTTGAGCTGTAAAACCTTCATTAGGCGCTCTGAAGCAAATATCGTTTTCCCTGTGTCCAAACCCTTGACTGCAACGGCCATGAAATGTGAATGTGTGCGATACCTTGGCTTTTTAACCCGTAAAACCTTCATTCACGTGCCTAAAGCCTTGACTCCAACGGACTTAAAATGTAAATTAAGTGTTTTACAGCGTCTGTCTCTGGTCCCACTGCCATGAAAACTGCATTATTTTTACTAGTGCCGGTTTCTTCAGTCCTGTGTCCGATACCATGGCTTCTTGAGCCGTGAAATGTTCATTAGGCGCTCTGAAGCATTTATCGCTAGCTCTGTGCCCAAAGCCTTGACTCCAACGAACGTAAAATGTGCGTTAAGTGTTAAACAGCGTCTGTCTCAAGGCCTACAGCCATTTTTTGTACTAGAGCCGGTATCTTCAGTCCTGTGTCCGATACCTTGGCTTTTTGAGCTGTAAAACCTTCATTAGGCGCTCTGACGCAAATATCGTTTTCCCTATGTCCAAACCCTTTACTGCAACGGCCATGAAATGTGCCTTAGGTGTTCTAGAGCGGATGTCTCAGGTCCTACAGCCATGAGAGCTGCATTATTTGTACTAGAGTCGGTATCTTCGGTCCTGTGTCCAATAGAATGGCTTCTTGAGCCGTGAAATCTTCATTAGGCGCTCTGAAACAAATATATCTAGCGCTGTGCCCAAAGCCTTGACTCCAGTGGCTGTGAAATGAGCACAGTGTTCTAGAGCGGCCGTCTTAAGTCCTGTGACCGCAACCTTGACATCTGCAGCCATGAAAGCTGCATTATTTGTACTAGAGCCGGTATCTAGGGTCCTGCGTCCGATACCTTGGCTTCTCGATCCGTAAAACCTTCATCATGCGTTCTGAGTCAAATATCGCCAGCCCTGTGCCCAAAGCCTTGACTCCAACGGCCTTGAAATGTGCATTGGGTGTTTTAGAGCGGCTGTTTCAGGTCCTACAGCCATCTTCAGTCCTGTGTCCGATACCATGGCTTCTTGAGCCGTGAAATCTTCATTAGGCGCTCTGAAGCAAATAAATCATGCGCTGTGCCCAACGCCTTGACTCCAACGGTACATCAGGTGTTCTAAAGCGGTCTACTTAGCTTCTGTGACCGCCACCTTGACACCTACGGCCATGAAAGCTTATTTATTTATTTGTTCTAGAGCCGGTATCTAGAGTCCTGCGTCCGATACCTTGGCTTCTCGAGCCGTGACATCTCCATTATGCGCTCTGAAGCATATATCGCTATCCTGTGCCCAAAGCCCTAACTCCAAAGGCCGTGAAATGTGCCATATGTGTTCTAGAGCTGCTGTCTCTGGTCCTACAGCCATTAAAGCTGCATTATTTGAACTAGAGCCGGTATCTTCAGTCCTGTGTCTGATACCTTGGATTTTCGAGCCGTGAAATCTTCATTAGGCGCTCTGAAGCAAATATCGCTAACGCTGTGCCCAAAGCCTTCACTACAACGACAGTGAAATGTGCATTAGGTGTTCTGAAGCATATATCGCTAGCTCTGTGCGCAAAGCCTTGACTCCAACGAATGTAAAATGTGCATTAAGTGTTTTACAGTGTCTGTCTCAGGTCCTACAGCCATTAAAGCTGCATTATTTGTATTAGAGACGGTATCTTCGTTCCTGTGTCTGACACCTTGGATTTTCGAGCCGTGAAATCTTCATTAGGCGCTCTGAAGCAAATATCGCTAACGCTGTGCCCAAAGCCTTGACTACAACGACTGTGAAATGAGCATTAGGTGTTCTAGAGCGGCCTTCCTACAGCCTGATACCTTGGCTTTTCGAGCCGTGAAATCGTCATTAAGCGCTCTGAAGCAAATATCGCTAACGCTGTGCCCAAAGCCTTGACTCCAACGGACGTGAAATGTGCATTGGGTGTTCTAGAGCGCCTGTATCAGGTCCTACAGCCGTGAAAGCTGCATTATTTGTACGAGAGCCAGTATCTAGGGTCCTGTGTACGATACCTTGGCTTCTCGATACGTAAAACCTTCATTATGCGTTCTGAGTCAAATACCGCTATCGCTGTGCGCAAAGCCTTATCTCCAACGAACGTTAAATGTGCATTAAGTGTTTTACAGCGTCTATCTCAGGTCCTACAACCATGAAAGCTGCATTATTTGTCCTAGAGACGGTATCTTCGGTCCTCTGTCCGATACCTTCATTCACGTGCCCAAAGCCTTGACTCCAACGGACGTAATATGTGAATTATGTGTTTTACAGAGTCTGTCTCAGGTCCTACAGTCAAGAAAGCTGCATTATTTGTACTAAAGCCTGTATCTTCGGTCCTGTGTCCGATACCTTCATTCACGTGCCCAAAGCCTTGACTCCATCGGAAGTAAAATGTGAATTAAATGTTTTACAGAGTGTGTCTCAGGTCCTACAGTCAAGAAAGCTGCATTATTTGTACTAAAGCCTGTATCTTCGGTCCTGTGTCCGATACCTTCATTCACGTGCCCAAAGCCTTGACTCGATCGGACGTAAAATGTGAATTAAGTGTTTTACAGAGTCTGTCTCAAGTCCCACAGCCATGAATGCTGCATTAGTTGTACTAGAGCCGGTATCGTGGGTCCTATGTACGATACCTTGGCTTCTCGATACGTAAAACCTTTATTATGCGTTCTGAGTCAAATACCGCTAGCGCTGTGCGCAAAGCCTTATCTCCAACGAACGTTAAATGTGCATTAAGTGTTTTACAGCGTCTATCTCAGGTCCTACAACCATGAAAGCTGCATTATTTGTACTAGAGTCGGTATCTTCGGTCCTGTGTCCGATACCTTCATTCACGTGCCCAAAGCCTTGACTCCAACGGACGTAATATGTGAATTATGTGTTTTACAGAGTCTGTCTCAGGTCCTAAAGTCAAGAAAGCTGCATTATTTGTACTAAAGCCTGTATCTTCGGTCCTTTGTCCGATACCTTCATTCACGTGCCCAAAGCCTTGACTCCAACGAACGTTAAATGTGCATTAAGTGTTTTAAAGCATCTGTCTCAGGTCCTTCAGTCATTAAAGCTGCATTATTTGTACTAGAGCCGGTATCTTCAGTCCTGTGTCCGATACCTTGGCTTTTTGAGCTGTAAAACCTTCATTAGGCGCTCTGAAGCAAATATCGTTTTCCCTGTGTCCAAACCCTTGACTGCAACGGCCATGAAATGTGAATGTGTGCGATACCTTGGCTTTTTAACCCGTAAAACCTTCATTCACGTGCCTAAAGCCTTGACTCCAACGGACTTAAAATGTAAATTAAGTGTTTTACAGCGTCTGTCTCTGGTCCCACTGCCATGAAAACTGCATTATTTTTACTAGTGCCGGTTTCTTCAGTCCTGTGTCCGATACCATGGCTTCTTGAGCCGTGAAATGTTCATTAGGCGCTCTGAAGCATTTATCGCTAGCTCTGTGCCCAAAGCCTTGACTCCAACGAACGTAAAATGTGCGTTAAGTGTTAAACAGCGTCTGTCTCAAGGCCTACAGCCATTTTTTGTACTAGAGCCGGTATCTTCAGTCCTGTGTCCGATACCTTGGCTTTTTGAGCTGTAAAACCTTCATTAGGCGCTCTGACGCAAATATCGTTTTCCCTATGTCCAAATCCTTTACTGCAACGGCCATGAAATGTGCCTTAGGTGTTCTAGAGCGGATGTCTCAGGTCCTACAGCCATGAGAGCTGCATTATTTGTACTAGAGTCGGTATCTTCGGTCCTGTGTCCAATAGAATGGCTTCTTGAGCCGTGAAATCTTCATTAGGCGCTCTGAAACAAATATATCTAGCGCTGTGCCCAACGCCTTGACTCCAGTGGCTGTGAAATGAGCACAGTGTTCTAGAGCGGCCGTCTTAAGTCCTGTGACCGCAACCTTGACATCTGCAGCCATGAAAGCTGCATTATTTGTACTAGAGCCGGTATCTAGGGTCCTGCGTCCGATACCTTGGCTTCTCGATCCGTAAAACCTTCATCATGCGTTCTGAGTCAAATATCGCCAGCCCTGTGCCCAAAGCCTTGACTCCAACGGCCTTGAAATGTGCATTGGGTGTTTTAGAGCGGCTGTTTCAGGTCCTACAGCCATCTTCAGTCCTGTGTCCGATACCATGGCTTCTTGAGCCGTGAAATCTTCATTAGGCGCTCTGAAGCAAATAAATCAAGCGCTGTGCCCAACGCCTTGACTCCAACGGTACATCAGGTGCTCTAAAGCGGTCTACTTAGCTTCTGTGACCGCCACCTTGACACCTACGGCCATGAAAGCTTATTTATTTATTTGTTCTAGAGCCGGTATCTAGAGTCCTGCGTCCGATACCTTGGCTTCTCGAGCCGTGACATCTCCATTATGCGCTCTGAAGCATATATCGCTAGCCTGTGCCCAAAGCCCTAACTCCAAAGGCCGTGAAATGTGCCATATGTGTTCTAGAGCTGCTGTCTCTGGTCCTACAGCCATTAAAGCTGCATTATTTGTACTAGAGCCGGTATCTTCAGTCCTGTGTCTGATACCTTGGATTTTCGAGCCGTGAAATCTTCATTAGGCGCTCTGAAGCAAATATCGCTAACGCTGTGCCCAAAGCCTTCACTACAACGACAGTGAAATGTGCATTAGGTGTTCTGAAGCATATATCGCTAGCTCTGTGCCCAAAGCCTTGACTCCAACGAATGTAAAATGTGCATTAAGTGTTTTACAGTGTCTGTCTCAGGTCCTACAGCCATTAAAGCTGCATTATTTGTATTAGAGACGGTATCTTCGTTCCTGTGTCTGACACCTTGGATTTTCGAGCCGTGGAATCTTCATTAGGCGCTCTGAAGCAAATATCGCTAACGCTGTGCCCAATGCCTTGACTACAACGACTGTGAAATGAGCATTGGGTGTTCTAGAGCGGCCTTCCTACAGCCTGATACCTTGACTTTTCGAGCCGTGAAATCGTCATTAAGCGCTCTGAAGCAAATATCGCTAACGCTGTGCCCAAAGCCTTGACTCCAACGGACGTGAAATGTGCATTGGGTGTTCTAGAGCGCCTGTATCAGGTCCTACAGCCGTGAAAGCTGCATTATTTGTACGGAGAGCCAGTATCTAGGGTCCTGTGTACGATACCTTGGCTTCTCGATACGTAAAACCTTCATTATGCGTTCTGAGTCAAATACCGCTAGCGCTGTGCGCAAAGCCTTATCTCCAACGAACGTTAAATGTGCATTAAGTGTTTTACAGCATCTATCTCAGGTCCTACAACCATGAAAGCTGCATTATTTGTACTAGAGACGGTATCTTCGGTCCTCTGTCCGATACCTTCATTCACGTGCCCAAAGCCTTGACTCCAACGGACGTAATATGTGAATTATGTGTTTTACAGAGTCTGTCTCAGGTCCTACAGTCAAGAAAGCTGCATTATTTGTACTAAAGCCTGTATCTTCGGTCCTGTGTCCGATACCTTCATTCACGTGCCCAAAGCCTTGACTCCATCGGAAGTAAAATGTGAATTAAATGTTTTACAGAGTCTGTCTCAGGTCCTACAGTCAAGAAAGCTGCATTATTTGTACTAAAGCCTGTATCTTCGGTCCTGTGTCCGATACCTTCATTCACGTGCCCAAAGCCTTGACTCGATCGGACGTAAAATGTGAATTAAGTGTTTTACAGAGTCTGTCTCAAGTCCCACAGCCATGAATGCTGCATTATTTGTACTAGAGCCGGTATCGTGGGTCCTGTGTACGATACCTTGGCTTCTCGCTACGTAAAACCTTCATTATGCGTTCTGAGTCAAATACCGCTAGCGCTGTGCGCAAAGCCTTATCTCCAACGAACGTTGAATGTGCATTAAGTGTTTCACATCGTCTATCTCAGGTCCTACAACCATGAAAGCTGCATTATTTGTACTAGAGACGGTATCTTCGGTCCTCTGTCCGATACCTTCATTCACGTGCCCAAAGCCTTGACTCCAACGGACGTAATATGTGAATTATGTGTTTTACAGAGTCTGTCTCAGGTCCTACAGCCATGAAAGCTGCACTTTTTGTACTAGAGCCGGTTTCTTCAGTCCTGTGTCCGATACCATGGCTTCTTGAGCAGTAAAATGTTCATTAGGCGCTCTGAAACATATATCGCTAGCTCTGTGCCAAAAGCCTTGACTCTAACGAATGTTAAATGTGCATTAAGTGTTTTAAAGCGTCTGTCTCAGGTTCTACAGTCATTAAAGCTGCATTATTTGTACTAGAGCCAGTATCTTCATTCCTGTGTCTGATACCTTGGCTTTTCGAGCCGGGAAATCTTCATTAAGCGCTCTGAAGCTCATATCGCTATTGCTGTGCCCAAAGCCTTGACTCCATCGGACGTGAAATGTGCATTGGGTGTTCTAGAGCGGCCGTCTCAGGTCCTGCAGCCATGAAAGATGCATTATTTGTGCTAGAGCCAGAATCTTCGGTCCTGTGTCCGATACCTTTATTCACGTGCCCAAAGCCTTGACTCCAACGAACGTTAAATGTGCATTAACTATTTTAAAGCGTCTGTCTCAGGTCCTTCAGTCATTAAAGCTGCATTATTTGTACTAGAGCCGGTATCTTCAGTCCTGTGTCCGATACCTTGGCTTTTTGAGCTGTAAAACCTTCATTAGGCGCTCTGAAGCAAATATCGTTTTCCCTGTGTCCAAACCCTTGAATGCAACGGCCATGAAATGTGAATGTGTGCGATACCTTGGCTTTTTTAGCCGTAAAACCTTCATTCACGTGCCTAAAGCCTTGACTCCCACGGACTTAAAATGTAAATTAAGTGTTTTACAGCGTCTGTCTCTGGTCCTACTGCCATGAAAACCGCATTATTTTTACTAGTGCCGGTATCTTCGGTCCTGCGTACGATAGCATGGCTTCTTGAGCCGTGAAATCTTCATTAGGCGCTCTGAAGCATATATCACTAGCCCTGTGCCCAAAGCCTTGACTCCAACGAATGTAAAATGTGCATTAAGTGTTTTACAGTGTCTGTCTCAGGTCCTACAGCCATTAAAGCTCCATTATTTGTATTAGAGACGGTATCTTCGTTCCTGTGTCTGATACCTTGGATTTTCGAGACGTGAAATCTTCATTAGGCGCTCTGAAGCACATATCCCTAACGCTGTGCCCGAAGACTTGACTACAACGACTGCGAAATGTGCATTAGGTGTTCTAGAGCGGCCTTTCTACAGCCTGATATCTTGGCTTTTCGAGCCGGGAAATCTTCATTAAGCGCTCTGAAGCACATATCGCTAACGCTGTGCCCAAAGCCTTGACTCCAACGGACATGAAATGTGCATTAGGTGTTCTAGAGCGGCCTTTCTACAGCCAGATACCTTGGCTTTTCGAGCCGGGAAATCTTCATTAAGCGCTCTGAAGCACATATCGCTAACGCTGTGCACAAAGCCTTGACTCCAACGGACGTAAAATGTGCATTGGGTGTTCTAGAGCGGCTGTCTCAGGTCACACAGCCATGAAAAATGCCTTATTTGTACTAGAGCCAGAATCTTCGGTCCTGTGTCCGATACCTTTATTCACGTGCCCAAAGCCTTGACACCAACGAACGTTAAATGTGCATTGGGTGTTCTAGAGCGGCTGTCTCAGGTCACACAGCCATGAAAGATGCCTTATTTGTACTAGAGCCAGAATCTTCGGTCCTGTGTCCGATACTTTTATTCACGTGCCCAAAGCCTTGACTCCAACGAATGTAAAATGTGCATTAAGTGTTTTACAGTGTCTGTCTCAGGTCCTACAGCCATTAAAGCTGCGTTATTTGTATTAGAGACGGTATCTTCGTCCCTGTGTCTGATACCTTGGATTTTCGAGCCGTGAAATCTTCATTAGGCGCTCTGAAGCACATATCGCTAACGCTGTGCCCAATGCCTTGACTCCAACGGCTGTGAAATGTGCATTAGGTGTTCTAGAGCGGCCTTCTTAGGTCCTGTGACCGCTACCTTGACATCTGCAGCCATGAAAGCTGCATTATTTGTACTAGAGCCGGTATCTAGGGTCCTGCGTCCGATACCTTGGCTTCTCGATCCGCATATATCGCTAGCGCTGTGCGCAAAGCCTTATCTCCAACGACCGTGAAATGTGCATTGAGTGTCTCAGGTCCTACAGCAATGAAAGATGCATTATTTGTACTAGAGCCGGTAACTTCAGTCCTGTGTCCGATAACTTGGTTTTTTGAGCTGTAAAACCTTCATTAGGCGCTCTGAAGAAATTATCGTTTTCCCTGTGTCCAAATCCTTGACTCCAACGACCGTGAAAAGTGCACTGGGTGTTCTAGAGCGGATGTCTCAGGTCCTACAGCCATTAAAGCTGCATTATTTGTACTAGAGCCGGTATCTTTGGTCCTTTTTCCGATAGAGAGGCGCTGTGGCCAAAGCCATAACTCCAAAGGCCGTGAAATGTGCCTTATGTGTTCTAGAGCTGCAGTCGCAGGTCCTACAGCCATGAAAGCTGCATTATTTGTACGAGAGCCGGTATCTTCAGTCCTGTGTCTGATACCTTGGATTTTCGAGCCGTGAAATCTTCATTAGGCGCTCTGAAGCACATATCGCTAACGCTGTGCCCAAGGCCTTGACTCCAGCGGCTGTGAAATGTGCATTAGGTGTTCTAGAGCGGCCTTCTTAGGTCCTGTGACCGCTACCTTAACATCTGCAGCCATGAAAGCTGCATTATTTGTACTAGAGCCGGTATCTAGGGTCCTGCGTCCGATACCTTGGCTTCTCGATCCGCATATATCGCTAGCGCTGTGCGCAAAGCCTTATCTCCAACGACCGTGAAATGTGCATTGAGTGTCTCAGGTCCTACAGCAATGAAAGATGCATTATTTGTACTAGAGCCGGTAACTTCAGTCCTGTGTCCGATAACTTGGTTTTTTGAGCTGTAAAACCTTCATTAGGCGCTCTGAAGAAATTATCGTTTTCCCTGTGTCCAAATCCTTGACTCCAACGACCGTGAAAAGTGCACTGGGTGTTCTAGAGCGGATGTCTCAGGTCCTACAGCCATTAAAGCTGCATTATTTGTACTAGAGCCGGTATCTTTGGTCCTTTTTCCGATAGAGAGGCGCTGTGGCCAAAGCCATAACTCCAAAGGCCGTGAAATGTGCCTTATGTGTTCTAGAGCTGCAGTCGCAGGTCCTACAGCCATGAAAGCTGCATTATTTGTACGAGAGCCGGTATCTTCAGTCCTGTGTCTGATACCTTGGATTTTCGAGCCGTGAAATCTTCATTAGGCGCTCTGAAGCACATATCGCTAACGCTGTGCCCAATGCCTTGACTCCAGCGGCTGTGAAATGTGCATTAGGTGTTCTAGAGCGGCCTTCTTAGGTCCTGTGACCGCTACCTTGACATCTGCAGCCATGAAAGCTGCATTATTTGTACTAGAGCCGGTATCTAGGGTCCTGCGTCCGATACCTTGGCTTCTCGATCCGCATATATCGCTAGCGCTGTGCGCAAAGCCTTATCTCCAACGACCGTGAAATGTGCATTGAGTGTCTCAGGTCCTACAGCAATGAAAGATGCATTATTTGTACTAGAGCCGGTAACTTCAGTCCTGTGTCCGATAACTCGGTTTTTTGAGCTGTAAAACCTTCATTAGGCGCTCTGAAGAAATTATCGTTTTCCCTGTGTCCAAATCCTTGACTCCAACGACCGTGAAAAGTGCACTGGGTGTTCTAGAGCGGATGTCTCAGGTCCTACAGCCATTAAAGCTGCATTATTTGTACTAGAGCCGGTATCTTTGGTCCTTTTTCCGATAGAGAGGCGCTGTGGCCAAAGCCATAACTCCAAAGGCCGTGAAATGTGCCTTATGTGTTCTAGAGCTGCAGTCGCAGGTCCTACAGCCATGAAAGCTGCATTTTTTGTACTAGAGCCGGTATCTTCAGTCCTGTGTCCGATACCTTGGCTTTTTGAGCTGTAAAACCTTCATTAGGCGCTCTGACGCAAATATCGTTTTCCCTATGTCCAAATCCTTTACTGCAACGGCCATGAAATGTGCCTTAGGTGTTCTAGAGCGGATGTCTCAGGTCCTACAGCCATGAGAGCTGCATTATTTGTACTAGAGTCGGTATCTTCGGTCCTGTGTCCAATAGAACGGCTTCTTGAGCCGTGAAATCTTCATTAGGCGCTCTGAAACAAATATATCTAGCGCTGTGCCCAACGCCTTGACTCCAGTGGCTGTGAAATGAGCACAGTGTTCTAGAGCGGCCGTCTTAAGTCCTGTGACCGCAACCTTGACATCTGCAGCCATGAAAGCTGCATTATTTGTACTAGAGCCGGTATCTAGGGTCCTGCGTCCGATACCTTGGCTTCTCGATCCGTAAAACCTTCATCATGCGTTCTGAGTCAAATATCGCCAGCCCTGTGCCCAAAGCCTTGACTCCAACGGCCTTGAAATGTGCATTGGGTGTTTTAGAGCGGCTGTTTCAGGTCCTACAGCCATCTTCAGTCCTGTGTCCGATACCATGGCTTCTTGAGCCGTGAAATCTTCATTAGGCGCTCTGAAGCAAATAAATCAAGCGCTGTGCCCAACGCCTTGACTCCAACGGTACATCAGGTGCTCTAAAGCGGTCTACTTAGCTTCTGTGACCGCCACCTTGACACCTACGGCCATGAAAGCTTATTTATTTATTTGTTCTAGAGCCGGTATCTAGAGTCCTGCGTCCGATACCTTGGCTTCTCGAGCCGTGACATCTCCATTATGCGCTCTGAAGCATATATCGCTAGCCTGTGCCCAAAGCCCTAACTCCAAAGGCCGTGAAATGTGCCATATGTGTTCTAGAGCTGCTGTCTCTGGTCCTACAGCCATTAAAGCTGCATTATTTGTACTAGAGCCGGTATCTTCAGTCCTGTGTCCGATACCTTGGCTTTTTGAGCTGTAAAACCTTCTTTAGGCGCTCTGAAGCAAATATCGTTTTCCCTGTGTCCAAACCCTTGAATGCAACGGCCATGAAATGTGAATGTGTGCGATACCTTGGCTTTTTTAGCCGTAAAACCTTCATTCACGTGCCTAAAGCCTTGACTCCCACGGACTTAAAATGTAAATTAAGTGTTTTACAGCGTCTGTCTCTGGTCCTACTGCCATGAAAACCGCATTATTTTTACTAGTGCCGGTATCTTCGGTCCTGCGTACGATAGCATGGCTTCTTGAGCCGTGAAATCTTCATTAGGCGCTCTGAAGCATATATCACTAGCCCTGTGCCCAAAGCCTTGACTCCAACGAATGTAAAATGTGCATTAAGTGTTTTACAGTGTCTGTCTCAGGTCCTACAGCCATTAAAGCTCCATTATTTGTATTAGAGACGGTATCTTCGTTCCTGTGTCTGATGCCTTGGATTTTCGAGACGTGAAATCTTCATTAGGCGCTCTGAAGCACATATCGCTAACGCTGTGCCCGAAGACTTGACTACAACGACTGCGAAATGTGCATTAGGTGTTCTAGAGCGGCCTTTCTACAGCCTGATATCTTGGCTTTTCGAGCCGGGAAATCTTCATTAAGCGCTCTGAAGCACATATCGCTAACGCTGTGCCCAAAGCCTTGACTCCAACGGACATGAAATGTGCATTAGGTGTTCTAGAGCGGCCTTTCTACAGCCAGATACCTTGGCTTTTCGAGCCGGGAAATCTTCATTAAGCGCTCTGAAGCACATATCGCTAACGCTGTGCACAAAGCCTTGACTCCAACGGACGTAAAATGTGTATTGGGTGTTCTAGAGCGGCTGTCTCAGGTCACACAGCCATGAAAAATGCCTTATTTGTACTAGAGCCAGAATCTTCGGTCCTGTGTCCGATACCTTTATTCACGTGCCCAAAGCCTTGACACCAACGAACGTTAAATGTGCATTGGGTGTTCTAGAGCGGCTGTCTCAGGTCACACAGCCATGAAAGATGCCTTATTTGTACTAGAGCCAGAATCTTCGGTCCTGTGTCCGATACTTTTATTCACGTGCCCAAAGCCTTGACTCCAACGAATGTAAAATGTGCATTAAGTGTTTTACAGTGTCTGTCTCAGGTCCTACAGCCATTAAAGCTGCATTATTTGTATTAGAGACGGTATCTTCGTCCCTGTGTCTGATACCTTGGATTTTCGAGCCGGGAAATCTTCATTAGGCGCTCTGAAGCACATATCGCTAACGCTGTGCCCAATGCCTTGACTCCAGCGGCTGTGAAATGTGCATTAGGTGTTCTAGAGCGGCCTTCTTAGGTCCTGTGACCGCTACCTTGACATCTGCAGCCATGAAAGCTGCATTATTTGTACTAGAGCCGGTATCTAGGGTCCTGCGTCCGATACCTTGGCTTCTCGATCCGCATATATCGCTAGCGCTGTGCGCAAAGCCTTATCTCCAACGACCGTGAAATGTGCATTGAGTGTCTCAGGTCCTACAGCAATGAAAGATGCATTATTTGTACTAGAGCCGGTAACTTCAGTCCTGTGTCCGATAACTTGGTTTTTTGAGCTGTAAAACCTTCATTAGGCGCTCTGAAGAAATTATCGTTTTCCCTGTGTCCAAATCCTTGACTCCAACGACCGTGAAAAGTGCACTGGGTGTTCTAGAGCGGATGTCTCAGGTCCTACAGCCATTAAAGCTGCATTATTTGTACTAGAGCCGGTATCTTTGGTCCTTTTTCCGATAGAGAGGCGCTGTGGCCAAAGCCATAACTCCAAAGGCCGTGAAATGTGCCTTATGTGTTCTAGAGCTGCAGTCGCAGGTCCTACAGCCATGAAAGCTGCATTATTTGTACGAGAGCCAGTATCTTCCGTCCTGTGTCCGATACCTTGCCTCCTCTAGCCGTTAAACCTTCATTCACGTGCCCAAAGCCTTGACTCCATCGGACGTAAAATGTGAATTAAGTGTTTTACAGAGTCTGTCTCAGGTCCTACAGCCATTAAAGCTGCATTATTTGTATTAGAGACGGTATCTTCGTCCCTGTGTCTGATACCTTGGATTTTCGAGCCGTGAAATCTTCATTAGGCGCTCTGAAGCACATATCGCTAACGCTGTGCCCAATGCCTTGACTCCAGCGGCTGTGAAATGTGCATTAGGTGTTCTAGAGCGGCCTTCTTAGGTCCTGTGACCGCAACCTTGACATCTGCAGCCATGAAAGCTGCATTATTTGTACTAGAGCCGGTATCTAGGGTCCTGCGTCCGATACCTTGGCTTCTCGATCCGCATATATCGCTAGCGCTGTGCGCAAAGCCTTATCTCCAACGACCGTGAAATGTGCATTGAGTGTCTCAGGTCCTACAGCAATGAAAGATGCATTATTTGTACTAGAGCCGGTAACTTCAGTCCTGTGTCCGATAACTTGGTTTTTTGAGCTGTAAAACCTTCATTAGGCGCTCTGAAGAAATTATCGTTTTCCCTGTGTCCAAATCCTTGACTCCAACGACCGTGAAAAGTGCACTGGGTGTTCTAGAGCGGATGTCTCAGGTCCTACAGCCATTAAAGCTGCATTATTTGTACTAGAGCCGGTATCTTTGGTCCTTTTTCCGATAGAGAGGCGCTGTGGCCAAAGCCATAACTCCAAAGGCCGTGAAATGTGCCTTATGTGTTCTAGAGCTGCAGTCGCAGGTCCCACAGCCATGAAAGCTGCATTATTTGTACTAGAGCCGGTATCTTCAGTCGTGTGTTTGATACTTTGGCTTTTTGAGCTGTAAAACCTTCATTAGGTGCTCTGAAGCAATTATCGTGTTCCCTGTGTCTAAAGCCTTGACACCAACGACCGTGAAAAGTGCATTGGGTGTTCTAGAGCGGATGTCTCAGGTCCTACAGCCATGAAAGCTGCTTTATGTGTACTAGAGCTGTATCTTTGGTACTGTGTCCCATAGAATGGCTCCTCGAGCCGTGAAATCTTCACTAAGCATATATCGCTAGCGCTGTGCGCAAAGCCTTGACTCCAACGTCCGTGAAATGTGCATTGGGTGTCCTAGAGCGGCTGTCTCAGGTCCTACAGCCATCAAAGCTGCATTATTTGTACTAAAGCCAGTATCTTCGGTCCTGTGTCTGATAGCTTGGCTTTTCGAGCCGTGAAATCTTCACAAAGCGCTCTGAAGCATATATCGCTTGCGCTGTGGGCAAGGCCTTAACTCCAACGACCGTGAAATGTGCATTGGGTGTTCTAGAGCGGCTGTCTCAGGTCCTACAGCCATGAAAGTTGCATTATTTGTACTAGAGCCGGTATCTTGGGTGCTGTGTACGATACCTTGGCTTCTCGAGCCGTAAAACCTATATTCACGTGCCCAAAGCCTTGACTCCAACTGACGTAAAATGTGCATTAAGTGCTTAACAGCGTCTGTTTCAGGGCCTACAGCCATGAAAGCTGCATTATTTGTACAAAAGCCAGTATGTTCGGTCCTGTGTCTGATACCTTGGCTTTTCGAGCCGTGAAACCGTCATTCACGTGCCAAAAGCCTTGACTCCAACTGACGTAAAATGTGCATTAAGTGCTTTACAGCGTCTGTTTCAGGGCCTACAGCCATGAAAGCTGCATTATTCATTAGGCGCTTTTAGGCATATATCGCAAGCGCTGTGCGCAAAGCCTTAACTCAAACGACAGTGAAAAGTGCATTGGGTGTTTTAGAGCGGCTGTTTCAGGTCTGAGAGCCATGAAAGCTGCATTATTTGTATTAGAGACGGTATCTTCATTTCTGTGTCTGATACCTTGGATTTTCGAGCCGTGAAATCTTCATTAGGCGCTCTGAAACAAATATCGCTAGCGCTGTGCCCAAAGCCTTGACTCCAACGGCCTTGAAATGTGCATTGGGTGTTTTAGAGCGGCTGTCTCAGGTCCTACAGCCATTAAAGCTGCATTATTTGTACTACAGCCGGTATCTTTGGTCCTTTTTCCGATAGAGAGGCGCTGTGGCCAAAGCCATAACTCCAAAGGCCGTGAAATGTGCCTTATGTGTTCTAGAGCTGCAGTCGCAGGTCCTACAGCCATGAAAGCTGCATTATTTGTACGAGAGCCAGTATCTTCCGTCCTGTGTCCGATACCTTGCCTCCTCTAGCCGTTAAAGCTTCATTCACGTGCCCAAAGCCTTGACTCCATCGGACGTAAAATGTGAATAAAGTGTTTTACAGAGTCTGTCTCAAGTCCCACAGCCATGAAAGCTGCATTATTTGTACTAGAGCCGGTATCTTCAGTCCTGTGTCCGATACCTTGTCTTCTTGAGCCGTGAAATGTTCATTAAGCGCTCTGAAGCATATATCGCTAGCTTTGTGCACAAAGCCTTGACTCCAACGAATGTAAAATGTGAATTAAGTGTTTTAGACCCAGTATCTTCGGTCCTGTGTCCGATACCTTGCCTCCTCTAACCGTTAAACCTTCATTCACGTGCCCAAAGCCTTGACTCCATCGGACGTAAAATGTGAATTAAGTGTTTTACAGAGTCTGTCTCAAGTCCCACAGCCATGAAAGCTGCATTATTTGTACTAGAGCCGGTATCTTCAGTCGTGTGTTTGATACTTTGGCTTTTTGAGCTGTAAAACCTTCATTAGGTGCTCTGAAGCAATTATCGTGTTCCCTGTGCCTAAAGCCTTGACACCAACGACCGTGAAAAGTGCATTGGGTGTTCTAGAGCGGATGTCTCAGGTCCTACAGCCATGAAAGCTGCATTATGTGTACCAGAGCTGCATCTTTGGTACTGTGTCCCATAGAATGGCTCCTCGAGCCGTGAAATCTTCACTAAGCATATATCGCTAGCGCTGTGCGCAAAGCCTTGACTCCAACGTCCGTGAAATGTGCATTGGGTGTCCTAGAGCGGCTGTCTCAGGTCCTACAGCCATCAAAGCTGCATTATTTGTACTAAAGCCAGTATCTTCGGTCCTGTGTCTGATAGCTTGGCTTTTCGAGCCGTGAAATCTTCACAAAGCGCTCTGAAGCATATATCGCTTGCGCTGTGGGCAAGGCCTTAACTCCAACGACCGTGAAATGTGCATTGGGTGTTCTAGAGCGGCTGTCTCAGGTCCTACAGCCATGAAAGTTGCATTATTTGTACTAGAGCCGGTATCTTGGGTGCTGTGTACGATACCTTGGCTTCTCGAGCCGTAAAACCTATATTCACGTGCCCAAAGCCTTGACTCCAACTGACGTAAAATGTGCATTAAGTGCTTAACAGCGTCTGTTTCAGGGCCTACAGCCATGAAAGCTGCATTATTTGAACTAAAGCCAGTATGTTCGGTCCTGTGTCTGATACCTTGGCTTTTCGAGCCGTGAAACCGTCATTCACGTGCCAAAAGCCTTGACTCCAACTGACGTAAAATGTGCATTAAGTGCTTTACAGCGTCTGTTTCAGGGCCTACAGCCATGAAAGCTGCATTATTCATTAGGCGCTTTGAGGCATATATCGCTAGCGCTGTGCGCAAAGCCTTAACTCAAACGACAGTGAAAAGTGCATTGGGTGTTCTAGAGCGTCTGTATAAGGTCCTACAGCCATGAAAGCTGCATTATTTGTATTAGAGCCGGTATCTTCAGACCTGTGTCCGATACCTTGGCTTCTCGATCCGTAAAACCTTCAATAGGCGTTCTGAGTCAAATATTGCCAGACCTGTGCCCAAAGCCTTGACTCCAACGGCCTTGAAATGTGCATTGGGTGTTTTAGAGCGGCTGTCTCAGGTCCTACAGCCATTAAAGCTGCATTATTTGTACTACAGCCGGTATCTTTGGTCCTTTTTCCGATAGAGAGGCGCTGTGCCCAAAGCCCTAACTTCCAAGGCCGTGAAATGTGCCTTGTGTGTTCTAGAGCTGCAGTCGCAGGTTCTACAGCCATAAAAGCTGCATTATTTGTACGAGAGCCAGTATCTTCCGTCCTGTGTCCGACACCTTGCCTCCTCTAGCCGTTAAACCTTCATTCACGTGCCCAAAGCCTTGACTCCAACGAATGTAAAATGTGAATTAAGTGTTTTACAGAGTCTGTCTCAAGTCCCCAAGCCATGAAAGCTGCATTATTTGTACTAGAGCCGGTATCTTCAGTCCTGTGTCCGATACCATGGCTTCTTGAGCCGTGAAATCTTCAGTAGGCGCTTTGAAACAAATATATCTAGGGCTGTGCCCAATGCCTTGACTCCAGCGGCTGTGAAATGTGCATTAGGTGTTTTAGAGCGGCCTTCTTAGGTCCTGTGACCGCTACCTTGATATCTGCAGCCATGAAAGCTGCATTATTTGTACTAGAGCCGGTATCTAGGGTCCTGCGTCCGATACCTTGGCTTCTCGATCCGCATATATCGCTAGCGCTGTGCGCAAAGCCTTATCTCCAACGACCGTGAAATGTGCCTTGAGTGTCTCAGGTCCTACAGCAATGAAAGATGCATTATTTGTACTAGAGCCGGTAACTTCAGTCCTGTGTCCGATAACTTGGTTTTTTGAGCTGTAAAACCTTCATTAGGCGCTCTGAAACAAATATCGCTAGCGCTGTGCCCAAAGCCTTGACTCCAACGGACGTGAAATGTGCATTGGGTGTTCTAGAGCGTCTGTATAAGGTCCTACAGCCATGAAAGCTGAAATAATTGTACTAGAGCCGGTATCTTCGGTTCTGTGTCCCATAGAATGGCTTCTCGAGCCGTGAAATCTTTACTAGTCGCTCTGAGGCATATATCACCAGCGCTCTGGGCAAGGCCTTAACTCCAACGACCGTGAAATGTGCATTGGGTGTTCTAGAGCGGCTGTCTCAGGTCCTACAGCCATATAAGCTGCATTATTTGTACTAAAGCCAGTATGTTCGGTCCTGTGCCTGATACCTTGACTTTTTGAGCCGTGAAATCTTCATTAGGCACTCTGAAGCAAATATCGCTAGCGCTGTGCGCAAAGCCTTGACTCCAACGACTGTGAAATGTGCATTAGGTATTCTAGAGCGGCCTTCTTAGGTCTTGTGACCGCTACCTTGACATCTGCAGCCATGAAAGCTGCATTATTTGTACTAGAGCCGGTATCTTCGGTCCTGCGTCCGGTAGCATGGCGTCTCGAGCCGTGAAATCTTCATTAGGCGCTTTTAGGCATATATCGTTAGCGCTGTGCGCAAAGCCTTAACTCAAACGACCGTGAAAATTGCATTGGGTGTTTTAGAGCGGCTGTCTCAGGTCCTACAGCCATGAAAGCTGCACTATTTGTACTAGAGCCAGTATCTTCGGTCCTGTGTCCGATACCCTTATTCACGTGCCCAAAGCCTTGACTCCATTGAACGTAAAATGTGCATTAAGGGTTTAACAGCGTCTGTCTCAGGACCTACAGCCATTAAAGCTGCATTAATTGTACTAGAGCCGGTATCTTCATTCCTGTGTCTGATACCTTGGCTTTTTGAGCCGTGAAATCTTCATTAGGCGCTCTGAAGCAAATATATAACAAATATCGCTAGCGCTGTGCGCAAAGCCTTGACTCCAACGACTGTGAAATGTGCATTAGGTGTTCTAGAGCGGCCTTCTTAGGTCTTGTGACCGCTACCTTCACATCTGCAGCCATGAAAGCTGCATTATTTGTACTATAGCCGGTATCTTCAGTTCTGTGTCCCATAGAATGGCTTCTCGAGCCGTGAAATCTTTACTGGGCGCTTTGAAGCATATACCGCTAGCGCTGTGGGCAAGGCCTTAACTCCAACGACCGTGAAATGTGCATTGGGTGTTCTAGAGCGGCTGTATGAGGTCCTACAGCCATGAAAGCTGCATTATTTGTACTAGAGCCGGTATCTTCAGTCGTGTGTTTGATACCTTCGCTTTTTGAGCTGTAAAACCTTCATTAGGCGCTCTGAAGCAATTATCGATTTCCCTGTGTCTAAAGCCTTGACACCAACGACCGTGAAAAGTGCATTGTGTGTTCTAGAGCGGATGTCTCAGGTCCTACAGCCATGAAAGCTGCATTATGTGTACTAGAGCTGTATCTTTGGTACTGTGTCCTATAGAATGGCTCCTCGAGCCGTGAAATCTTCACTAAGCATATATCGCTAGCGCTGTGCGCAAAACCTTAACTCCAACGTCCGTGAAATGTGCATTGGGTGTTCTAGAGCGGCCTTTTTAGGTCTTGTAACCGCTACCTTGACATCTGCAGCCATGAAAGCTGCATTATTTGTACTATAGCCGGTATCTTCAGTTCTGTGTCCCATAGAATGGCTTCTCGAGCCGTGAAATCTTTACTGGGCGCTTTGAAGCATATACCGCTAGCGCTGTGGGCAAGGCCTTAACTCCAACGACCGTGAAATGTGCATTGGGTGTTCTAGAGCGGCTGTATGAGGTCCTACAGCCATGAAAGCTGCATTATTTGTACTAGAGCCGGTATCTTCAGTCGTGTGTTTGATACCTTCGCTTTTTGAGCTGTAAAACCTTCATTAGGCGCTCTGAAGCAATTATCGTTTTCCCTGTGTCTAAAGCCTTGACACCAACGACCGTGAAAAGTGCATTGTGTGTTCTAGAGCGGATGTCTCAGGTCCTACAGCCATGAAAGCTGCATTATGTGTACTAGAGCTGTATCTTTGGTACTGTGTCCCATAGAATGGCTCCTCGAGCCGTGAAATCTTCACTAAGCATATATCGCTAGCGCTGTGCGCAAAACCTTAACTCCAACGTCCGTGAAATGTGCATTGGGTGTCCTAGAGCGGCTGTCTGAAATGCGCATTGGGTGTTCTAGAGCGGATGTCTAAAGTCCTACAGCCATGAAAGCTGCATTATTTGTACTAGAGCCAGTATCTTGGGTGCTGTGTACGATACCTTGGCTTCTCGAGCCGTAAAACCTTTATTCACGTGCCCAAAGCCTTAAGTCCAACAGACGCTATATGTGCACTAAGTGTTTTACAGCGTTTGTTTTAGGTCCTACAGCCATTAAAGCTGCATTATTTGTACTAAAGCCAGTATCTTCGGTCCTGTGTCTGATACCTTGGCTTTTCGAGCCGTAAAACCTATATTCACGTGCCCAAAGCCTTGACTCCAACTGACGTAAAATGTGCATTAAGTGCTTAACAGCGTCTGTTTCAGGGCCTACAGCCATGAAAGCTGCATTATTTGTACTAAAGCCAGTATCTTCATAAAGCGCTCTGAAGCAAATATCGCTAGCGCTGTACCCAAAGCCCCAACTCCAATGGCCGTGAAATGTGTATTAGATGTTCTAGGGCTGCTGTCTCAGGCCCTACAGCCATGAAAGCTGAATTAATTGTACTAGAGCCGGTATCTTCGGTTCTGCGTCCGGTAGCATGGCGTCTCGAGCCGTCAAATCTTCATTAGGCGCTTTGAGGCATATATCGTTAGCGCTGTGCGCAAAGCCTTAACTCAAACGACCGTGAAAATTGCATTGGGTGTTTTAGAGCGGCTGTCTCAGGTCCTACAGCCATGAAAGCTGCACTATTTGTACTAGAGCCAGTATCTTCGGTCCTGTGTCCGATACCCTTATTCACGTGCCCAAAGCCTTGACTCCATTGAACGTAAAATGTGCATTAAGGGTTTAACAGCGTCTGTCTCAGGACCTACAGCCATTAAAGCTGCATTAATTGTACTAGAGCCGGTATCTTCATTCCTGTGTCTGATACCTTGGCTTTTTGAGCCGTGAAATCTTCATTAGGCGCTCTGAAGCAAATATATAACAAATATCGCTAGCGCTGTGCGCAAAGCCTTGACTCCAACGACTGTGAAATGTGCATTAGGTGTTTTAGAGCGGCCTTCTTAGGTCTTGTGACCGCTACCTTCACATCTGCAGCCATGAAAGCTGCATTAGTTGTACCAGAGCCGGTATCTTGGGTCCTGTGTACGATACCTTGGCTTCTCGATCCGTAAAACCCTCGTTCTAAGGCAAATATCGCTAGCCCTGTGCACAAAGCCCTAACTCCAAAGGCCGTGAAATGTACCTTAGGTGTTCTAGAGCTGCTGTCTCATGTCCTACAGCCATTAAAGCTGCATTATTTGTACTAGAGCCGGTATCTTTGGTCCTTTTTCCGATAGAGAGGCGCTGTGCCCAAAGCCCTAACTCCAAAGGCCGTGAAATGAGCCTTATGTGTTCTAGAGCTGCTGCCTCAGGGCCTACAGCCATGAAAGCTGCATTATTTAAACTAAAGCCAGTATCTTCGGTCCTGTGTCTGATAGCTTGGATTTTCGAGCCGTGAAATCTTCATTAAACGCTCTGAAGCAAATATCGCTAGAGCTGTGCGCAAAGCCTTGACTACAAAAGCCGTGAAATGTGCCTGAGGTGTTTTGGAGCTCAGGTCCTACATCCATGAAAGCTGCATTATTTGTACTAGAGCCGGTATCTTCAGTCGAGTGTCCGATACCTTGGCTTTTTGAGCTGTAAAACCTTCATTAGGCACTCTGAAGCAATTATCGTTTTCCCTGCGTCTAAAGCCTTGACACCAACGACCGTGAAATGTGCATTGTGTGTTCTAGAGCGGATGTCTCAGGTCTTAGAGCCATGAAAGCTGCATTATTTGTACTAGAGCCGGTATCTTCGGTTCTGTGTCCCATAGAGAGGCTTCTCGAGCCGTGAAAACTTCACAAAGCGCTCTGAAGCATATATATTGCTAGCGCTGTGCGAAAAGCCTTATTTCCAACGACCGTGAAATGCGCATTGGGTGTTCTAGAGCGGATGTCTAAAGTCCTACAGCCATGAAAGCTGCATTATTTGTACTAGAGCCAGTATCTTGGGTGCTGTGTACGATACCTTGGCTTCTCGAGCCGTAAAACCTTTAGTCACGTGCCCAAAGCCTTAAGTCCAACAGACGCTATATGTGCACTAAGTGTTTTACAGCGTTTGTTTTAGGTCCTACAGCAATTAAAGCTGCATTATTTGTACTAAAGCCAGTATGTTCGGTCCTGTGTCTGATACCTTGGCTTTTCGAGCCGTGAAATCTTCATAAAGCGCTCTGAAGCAAATATCGCTAGCGCTGTGCCCAAAGACCCAACTCCAATGGCCGTGAAATGTGTATTAGGTGTTCTAGGGCTGCTGTCTCAGGCCCTACAGCCATGAAAGCTGAATTAATTGTACTAGAGCCGGTATCTTCGGTTCTGCGTCCGGTAGCATGGCGTCTCGAGCCGTCAAATCTTCATTAGGCGCTTTGAGGCATATATCGTTAGCGCTGTGCGCAAAGCCTTAACTCAAACGACCGTGAAAATTGCATTGGGTGTTTTAGAGCGGCTGTCTCAGGTCCTACAGCCATGAAAGCTGCACTATTTGTACTAGAGCCAGTATCTTCGGTCCTGTGTCCGATACCCTTATTCACGTGCCCAAAGCCTTGACTCCATTGAACGTAAAATGTGCATTAAGGGTTTAACAGCGTCTGTCTCAGGACCTACAGCCATTAAAGCTGCATTAATTGTACTAGAGCCGGTATCTTCATTCCTGTGTCTGATACCTTGGCTTTTTGAGCCGTGAAATTTTCATTAGGCGCTCTGAAGCAAATATATAACAAATATCGCTAGCGCTGTGCGCAAAGCCTTGACTCCAACGACTGTGAAATGTGCATTAGGTGTTCTAGAGCGGCCTTCTTAGGTCTTGCGACCGCTACCTTCACATCTGCAGCCATGAAAGCTGCATTAGTTGTACCAGAGCCGGTATTTTGGGTCCTGTGTACGATACTTTGGCTTCTCGATCCGTAAAACCTTCGTTCTAAGGCAAATATCGCTAGCCCTGTGCCCAAAGCCCTAACTCCAAAGGCCGTGAAATGTACCTTAGGTGTTCTAGAGCTGCTGTCTCAGGCCCTACAGCCATGAAAGCTGAATTAATTGTACTAGAGCCGGTATCTTCGGTTCTGCGTCCGGTAGCATGGCGTCTCGAGCCGTCAAATCTTCATTAGGCGCTTTGAGGCATATATCGTTAGCGCTGTGCGCAAAGCCTTAACTCAAACGACCGTGAAAATTGCATTGGGTGTTTTAGAGCGGCTGTCTCAGGTCCTACAGCCATGAAAGCTGCACTATTTGTACTAGAGCCAGTATCTCCGGTCCTGTGTCCGATACCCTTATTCACGTGCCCAAAGCCTTGACTCCATTGAACGTAAAATGTGCATTAAGGGTTTAACAGCGTCTGTCTCAGGACCTACAGCCATTAAAGCTGCATTAATTGTACTAGAGCCGGTATCTCCATTCCTGTGTCTGATACCTTGGCTTTTTGAGCCGTGAAATCTTCATTAGGCGCTCTGAAGCAAAGATATAACAAATATCGCTAGCGCTGTGCGCAAAGCCTTGACTCCAACGACTGTGAAATGTGCATTAGGTGTTCTAGAGCGGCCTTCTTAGGTCTTGTGACCGCTACCTTCACATCTGCAGCCATGAAAGCTGCATTAGTTGTACCAGAGCCGGTATCTTGGGTCCTGTGTACGATACCTTGGCTTCTCGATCCGTAAAACCTTCGTTCTAAGGCAAATATCGCTAGCCCTGTGCCCAAAGCCCTAACTCCAAAGGCCGTGAAATGTACCTTAGGTGTTCTAGAGCTGCTGTCTTAGGTCCTACCGCCATGAAAGCTGCATTATTTGTACTAGAGCCGGTATCTTCAGTCGTGTGTTTGATACCTTGGCTTTTTGAGCTGTAAAACCTTCATTAGGTGCTCTGAAGCAATTATCGTTTTTCCTGTGTCTAAAGCCTTTACACCAACGACCGTGAAAAGTGCATTGGGTCTTCTAGAGCGGATGTCTCAGGTTCTACAGCCATGAAAGTTGCATTATGTGTACTAGAGCTGTATCTTTGGTACTGTGTCCCATAGAATGGCTCCTCGAGCCGTGAAATCTTCACAAAGCATATATCGCTTTCGCTGTGCGCAAAGCCCTAACTCCAAATGCCGTGAAATGTACCTTAGGTGTTCTAGAGCGGATGTCTCAGGTCCTACAGCCAAGAAAGCTGCACTATTTGTACTAGAGCCAGTATCTTCGGTCCTGTGTCCGATACCCTTATTCACGTGCCCATAGCCTTGACTCCAATGAACGTAAAATGTGCATTAAGGGTTTAACAGCGTCTGTCTCAGGACCTACAGCCAAGAAAGCTGCATTATTTGTACTAAAGCCAGTATCTTCGGTCCTGTGCCTGATAGCTTGGCTTTTCGAGCCGTGAAATCTCCATTAGGCGCTCTGAAGCAAATATCGCTAGCGCTGTGCGCAAAGCCTTGACTCCAACGACTGTGAAATGTGCATTAGGTGTTCTAGAGCGCCCTCCTTAGGTCTTGTGACCGCTACCTTCACATCTGCAGCCATGAAAGCTGCATTAGGTATCTTGGGTCCTGTGTACGATACCTTGGCTTCTCGATCCGTAAAACCTTCGTTCTAAGGCAAATATCGCTAGCCCTGTGCCCAAAGCCCTAACTCCAAAAACCGTGAAATGTACCTTAGGTGTTCTAGAGCTGCTGTCTCAAGTCCTACAGCCATTAAAGCTGCATTATTTGTACTAGAGCCGGTATCTTTGGTCCTTTTTCCGATAGAGAGGCGCTGTGCCCAAAGCCCTAACTCCAAAGGCCGTGAAATGAGCCTTATGTGTTCTAGAGCTGCTGTCTCAGGTCCTACAGCCATGAAAGCCGCATTATTTGTACGAGAGCCAGTATCTTCGGTTCTGCGTCCGGTAGCATGGCGTCTCGAGCCGTCAAATCTTCATTAGGCGCTTTGAGGCATATATCGTTAGCGCTGTGCGCAAAGCCTTAACTCAAACGACCGTGAAAATTGCATTGGGTGTTTTAGAGCGGCTGTCTCAGGTCCTACAGCCATGAAAGCTGCACTATTTGTACTAGAGCCAGTACCTTCGGTCCTGTGTCCGATACCCTTATTCACGTGCCCAAAGCCTTGACTCCATTGAACGTAAAATGTGCATTAAGGGTTTAACAGCGTCTGTCTCAGGACCTACAGCCATTAAAGCTGCATTAATTGTACTAGAGCCGGTATCTTCATTCCTGTGTCTGATACCTTGGCTTTTTGAGCCGTGAAATCTTCATTAGGCGCTCTGAAGCAAATATATAACAAATATCGCTAGCGCTGTGCGCAAAGCCTTGACTCCAACGACTGTGAAATGTGCATTAGGTGTTCTAGAGCGGCCTTCTTAGGTCTTGTGACCGCTACCTTCACATCTGCAGCCATGAAAGCTGCATTATTTGTACTATAGCCGGTATCTTCAGTTCTGTGTCCCATAGAATGGCTTCTCGAGCCGTGAAATCTTTACTGGGCGCTTTGAAGCATATACCGCTAGCGCTGTGGGCAAGGCCTTAACTCCAACGACCGTGAAATGTGCATTGGGTGTTCTAGAGCGGCTGTATGAGGTCCTACAGCCATGAAAGCTGCATTATTTGTACTAGAGCCGGTATCTTCAGTCGTGTGTTTGATACCTTGGCTTTTTGAGCTGTAAAACCTTCATTAGGTGCTCTGAAGCAATTATCGTTTTCCCTGTGTCTAAAGCCTTTACACCAACGACCGTGAAAAGTGCATTGGGTCTTCTAGAGCGGATGTCTCAGGTTCTACAGCCATGAAAGCTGCATTATGTGTACTAGAGCTGTATCTTTGGTACTGTGTCCCATAGAATGGCTCCTCGAGCCGTGAAATCTTCACAAAGCATATATCGCTTTCGCTGTGCGCAAAGCCCTAACTCCAAATGCCGTGAAATGTACCTTAGGTGTTCTAGAGCGGATGTCTCAGGTCCTACAGCCAAGAAAGCTGCACTATTTGTACTAGAGCCAGTATCTTCGGTCCTGTGTCCGATACCCTTATTCACGTGCCCATAGCCTTGACTCCAATGAACGTAAAATGTGCATTAAGGGTTTAACAGCGTCTGTCTCAGGACCTACAGCCACTAAAGCTGCATTATTTGTACTAAAGCCAGTATCTTCGGTCCTGTGCCTGATAGCTTGGCTTTTCGAGCCGTGAAATCTCCATTAGGCGCTCTGAAGCAAATATCGCTAGCGCTGTGCGCAAAGCCTTGACTCCAACGACTATGAAATGTGCATTAGGTGTTCTAGAGCGCCCTTCTTAGGTCTTGTGACCGCTACCTTCACATCTGCAGCCATGAAAGCTGCATTAGTTGTACCAGAGCCGGTATCTTGGGTCCTGTGTACGATACCTTGGCTTCTCGATCCGTAAAACCTTCGTTCTAAGGCAAATATCGCTAGCCCTGTGCCCAAAGCCCTAACTCCAAAAACCGTGAAATGTACCTTAGGTGTTCTAGAGCTGCTGTCTCAAGTCCTACAGCCATTAAAGCTGCATTATTTGTACTAGAGCCGGTATCTTTGGTCCTTTTTCCGATAGAGAGGCGCTGTGCCCAAAGCCCTAACTCCAAAGGCCGTGAAATGAGCCTTATGTGTTCTAGAGCTGCTGTCTCAGGTCCTACAGCCATGAAAGCCGCATTATTTGTACTAAAGCCAGTATGTTCGGTCCTGTGTCTGATACCTTGGCTTTTCGAGCCGTGAAATCTTCATAAAGCGCTCTGAAGCAATTATCGTTTTCCCTGTGCCCAAAGCCACAACTCCAATGGCCGTGAAATTGGGTGTTCTAGGGCTGCTGTCTCAGGTCCTACACCCATGAAAGCTACAATTTTTTACTAGAGCCGGTATCTTCAGTCCTGTGTACGACACCTTGGCTTCTCGAGCCGTAAAACCTTCGTTCTAGGGCAAATATCGCTAGCTCTGTGCCCAAAACCCCAACTCCAAAGGCCGTGAAATGAGCCTTAAGTGTTCTAGAGTGGCTGTCTCAGGCCCTACAGCCATGAAAGCTGAATTAATTGTACTAGAGCCGGTATCTTCGGTTCTGCGTCCGGTAGCATGGCGTCTCGAGCCATCAAATCTTCATTAGGCGCTTTGAGGCATATATCGTTAGCGCTGTGCGCAAAGCCTTAACTCAAACGACCGTGAAAATTGCATTGGGTGTTTTAGAGCGGCTGTCTCAGGTCCTACAGCCATGAAAGCTGCACTATTTGTACTAGAGCCAGTATCTCCGGTCCTGTGTCCGATACCCTTATTCACGTGCCCAAAGCCCATTGAACGTAAAATGTGCATTAAGGGTTTAACAGCGTCTGTCTCAGGACCTACAGCCATTAAAGCTGCATTAATTGTACTAGAGCCGGTATCTCCATTCCTGTGTCTGATACCTTGGCTTTTTGAGCCGTGAAATCTTCATTAGGCGCTCTGAAGCAAATATATAACAAATACCGCTAGCGCTGTGCGCAAAGCCTTGACTCCAACGACTGTGAAATGTGCATTAGGTGTTCTAGAGCGGCCTTCTTAGGTCTTGTGACCGCTACCTTCACATCTGCAGCCATGAAAGCTGCATTAGTTGTACCAGAGCCGGTATCTTGGGTCCTGTGTACGATACCTTGGCTTCTCGATCCGTAAAACCTTCGTTCTAAGGCAAATATCGCTAGCCCTGTGCCCAAAGCCCTAACTCCAAAGGCCGTGAAATGTACCTTAGGTGTTCTAGAGCTGCTGTCTCAGGTCCTACCGCCATGAAAGCTGCATTATTTGTACTAGAGCCGGTATCTTCAGTCGTGTGTTTGATACCTTGGCTTTTTGAGCTGTAAAACCTTCATTAGGTGCTCTGAAGCAATTATCGTTTTCCCTGTGTCTAAAGCCTTTACACCAACGACCGTGAAAAGTGCATTGGGTCTTCTAGAGCGGATGTCTCAGGTTCTACAGCCATGAAAGCTGCATTATGTGTACTAGAGCTGTATCTTTGGTACTGTGTCCCATAGAATGGCTCCTCGAGCCGTGAAATCTTCACAAAGCATATATCGCTTTCGCTGTGCGCAAAGCCCTAACTCCAAATGCCGTGAAATGTACCTTAGGTGTTCTAGAGCGGATGTCTCAGGTCCTACAGCCAAGAAAGCTGCACTATTTGTACTAGAGCCAGTATCTTCGGTCCTGTGTCCGATACCCTTATTCACGTGCCCATAGCCTTGACTCCAATGAACGTAAAATGTGCATTAAGGGTTTAACAGCGTCTGTCTCAGGACCTACAGCTACTAAAGCTGCATTATTTGTACTAAAGCCAGTATCTTCGGTCCTGTGCCTGATAGCTTGGCTTTTCGAGCCGTGAAATCTCCATTAGGCGCTCTGAAGCAAATATCGCTAGCGCTGTGCGCAAAGCCTCGACTCCAACGACTGTGAAATGTGCATTAGGTGTTCTAGAGCGCCCTTCTTAGGTCTTGTGACCGCTACCTTCACATCTGCAGCCATGAAAGCTGCATTAGTTGTACCAGAGCCGGTATCTTGGGTCCTGTGTACGATACCTTGGCTTCTCGATCCGTAAAACCTTCGTTCTAAGGCAAATATCGCTAGCCCTGTGCCCAAAGCCCTAACTCCAAAAACCGTGAAATGTACCTTAGGTGTTCTAGAGCTGCTGTCTCAAGTCCTACAGCCATTAAAGCTGCATTATTTGTACTAGAGCCGGTATCTTTGGTCCTTTTTCCGATAGAGAGGCGCTGTGCCCAAAGCCCTAACTCCAAAGGCCGTGAAATGAGCCTTATGTGTTCTAGAGCTGCTGTCTCAGGTCCTACACCCATGAAAGCTACAATTTTTTACTAGAGCCGGTATCTTCAGTCCTGTGTACGACACCTTGGCTTCTCGAGCCGTAAAACCTTCGTTCTAGGGCAAATATCGCTAGCTCTGTGCCCAAAACCCCAACTCCAAAGGCCGTGAAATGAGCCTTAAGTGTTCTAGAGTGGCTGTCTCAGGCCCTACAGCCATGAAAGCTGAATTAATTGTACTAGAGCCGGTATCTTCGGTTCTGTGTCCCATAGAATGGTTTCTCGAGCCGTGAAATCTTTTTTAGGCGCTCTGAGGCATATATCACCAGCGCTGTGGGCAAGGCCTTAACTCCAACGACAGTGAAATGTACCTTAGGTGTTCTAGAGCTGCTGTCTCAGGTCCTACAGCCATGAAAGCTGCATTATTTGTACTAGAGCCGGTATCTTCAGTCGTGTGTTTGATACCTTGGCTTTTTGAGCTGTAAAACCTTCATTAGGTGCTCTGAAGCAATTATCGTTTTCCCTGTGTCTAAAACCTTGATACCAACGACCGTGAAAATTGCATTGGGTCTTCTAGAGCGGATGTCTCAGGTCGTACAGCCATGAAAGCTGCATTATGTGTACTAGAGCTGTATCTTTGGTACCGTGTCCCATAGAATGGCTCCTCGAGCCGTGAAATCTTCACTAAGCATATATCGCTGTCGCTGTGCGCAAAGCCTTAACTCCAACGTCGGTGAAATGTACCTTAGGTGTTCTAGAGCTGCTGTCTCAGGTCCTACAGCCATAAAAGCTGCATTATTTGTACTAGAGCCGGTATCTTCAGTTCTGTGTCCCATAGAATGGCTTTTTGAGCTGTGAAATCTTTACTAGGCAAATATCGCTAGCGCTGTGCCCAAAGCCCTAACTCCAAAGGCCGTGAAATGTGCCTTAGGTGTTCTAGAGCGGATGTCTCAGGTCCTACAGTCATGAAAGCTGCATTATTTGTACTAGAGCCGGTATGTTTAGTCGAGTGTCCGATACCTTGGCTTTTTGAGCTGTAAAACCTTTATTAGGCGCTTTGAAGCAATTATCGTTTTCCCTGTGTCTAAAGCCTTAACACCAACGACCGTGAAATGTGCATTGTGTGTTCTAGAGCGGATGTCTCAGGTCCTACAGTCATGAAAGCTACAATTCTTTACTAGAGCCGGTATTGTAGTATACTTTTATGAATAGCACATAGGCCACATACTTTTAGGAACAGATTATACGTAATTAGAACTTAAGCATAAGATTATACGTAATTAGAACTGAAGCATAATGTTTAGCTTTAAATACCGTTAAGGACACTAGCCATAAGACCAATGTAAATGTTCTCCTATAAATACCGGGCTTGCGGCCCCAATAAATCACTTGAAGTCAAACCTTGCCTTCGCCTATTTCATGGCGATCCTGCCTAACATTGGCAATAAATAAAAAGGCAATAAAATACAATAAAATTCCTTGCCATAAAAAAAAAAGGCAAAGTGAAAAAAAAAATCAGGGCAGACCACATTAACAAATGCCAAAGGATATAAAGGAAGCGCTCCAGAAGGCATTGGAGGAGTGCCCACTGGACGGCCCACGGCCGCTAAGCATAGAAGAGTACCGGGCCAGGCAACCAGCAGCAAGAGCAGAGCTTGCTAGAAGGAGGAGAGAAGAGGACGCACTGACGGCCATCCCCCTGGTTTTAAGGCCGAAGCGACGAGGCGGCCACCAGGTCCGGTTCCGGAAACAGCGGGCGGCCCTACTGGCCCAAATCAACAACGAACCGCCACCACCCTGGGCGGAAGCATGCAAGATGTGGAATAAAATAGATGAGCTGGAAAAAGTGCACCAGAGGACCAAACAGGCGAGACCAGCAACAGCAGCAGATGCAGAAACAACAACAAAAATTTAACAAAAAACAAAAAGTGTGCTATCATATGTAGGCACCTTTGTGGCAAGAGGCGATTTTTGCGCTGCCACTATAAATAATTAATTAATTAAATAATTACTAACAAAATAGAGAAAAAAATAAAATGAAAAAAAACTAATATATTGTCCGAAAAATTTTTCTTGAATAAGTCTATCATTGCCAAAAATACCCTAGAAAAAAAAAAGAAAAAGAGAAAATACATATATACACATATATACATATGCATATATACATAATTGAAAAAAAAAAAAAAAAAAAACATATATTTATACAATTAAAAATTAAATTCCAATCAGCCGCATATACCCCAACATTCCCTAACAAAGAACACATGTCAACCATGTGCACTCAAAATTGCACAAACAACATAAGCACAGTTGTAAAGCTCGCCACGATCACCTTCTAAAAAAAAAAAACCAAAACAAAGCTCAAGTAAATTTCACAAAGCTTGCAAGCACACATAAAGCTTTCTGATCGCAGCAAGCTCTACAAGATCAAAACTGCCCAATAACGAAGTCTAAATACCTTATAAGAAAAATTACAAAAATTTTTTTTGGAAATAATTAAATATTCGAAAATAGAATTTTAAACAATTTGAAAAAAAAAATAACAAAGAAAAAAAAATAGAAGAATCAGAAAATGAAATTTTAAGAGAACAAGATTATTTTAAGGGAATTAACATAAAATAAAACCAAAAGTAACAAAATTTCAATGGACCAGAACATAGAAATATTGAAAGAAAAATTTCAGAAAGCATACAAGTGCCTAAATAAAACAATTTATATACACCCTCAAACCATAAATAAGCACCTTGAAACTATCTTCGACAGTTACAATAGAATAAAGAATAGCAGTACAGACATATGCAATGAATCAAGCAGTAAAAACTTCACTGAGCTAATATAATATATAATAAACAACTAATAAGTATTGTAACGATCCTTTCTCGTCCTTCGGGATATTTATAATATCTCTTGGGCTAGGTTCGGCACAACAAAATTTATTTTGTGCCCCGGTGAAATCAGAACAGCTTTGTTTATTGATTTGGTTTTTTTATAATACGTTTATTTGCGATCGTTATGGGCTTGATTGGCTATGACAAGTTTCTCTGCGGTAGGTCTGGACTTGGACAGCGTTGTCGAATCACTTCGAATCCCTCGTCGTCCCTTCTTGCCTTCCTCTTGCTCCTGTTGCCGGTTATTGTCTCGGTCTGTACCGTATGCTTGATTCGTGCTCCACACCTCTGCACCCTTTCGCTATGCTCGTTGAGATGGCTCTTGTTTTATGGCTTTGGCAGGACGTTCCTCAGTACTTGGTACTCGTCAGGATATATAGATCCTGGAATTTCGGCAGTAGGATATATCCTCGTGCCTACCATTGACTTTGGATACTCCTGGAAATGCTTGGCTTCTCTCCAATTTACTCTAGCTTGGGTACGGTGTTTGTTATCCTTGTGTAAGGATTTGTTGCTGTCGAACTGAACTGTACAGGTTACTCGTAAGGCCTGTATAGTTCCTTGTTTTTCCTTTGCTCCTTCTGTTTCCTTGATAAGTTCTTAAGGTTACTCGTAAGGCCTTAATTACTTATTACTTGATCACGACTTGATGACTTGATAATTTTTTCTTGACGGGCGTTGCCTTTATATAGGCAACTCCCGCGGCCTCAGGAATAGCTTGGTGTAGTACCGCTATACAGCTGGTACATTTCCATCGGCCCTCTGCTTTCACCCACGCATCCACTTGTTGCTATGCGTGGTGAAAGTCCCGTAAATCTTTGGCGCATATGTCCACTTTCTTTGTGGCTGCGCGCCCATTTATTCCTTGTCCCTGTCTTTCTCGTTTGTACATATTGACTTGCATCCCTTTCTTATGCTGGCGTCGCCTTTCTATTGGCCGCCCATCCTATCCCGTTGACTTTCTCTGCTTTCATCGCTGTCTTTGCCCGTCGCTCCCTTTGATCCACTTGTCATACCCAATTTCACACATATTCTCTCCTTATTATATTTACATACATATATATGACAATTATATTAACTTAAGCTATTGTTTAACGATAATCATATTGATTAAATTAACATACGAAATCGTTTAATTTCCCATACAATGCACATTCATCCGCATATCGTATCTATCAGATAGAGGGCTTCCCCATTGTTCATCCCTCCCCCTTCGGTTCGCATATTCCCCTATCCAATCCACAAACCATTATCGTTTCATACATGCATGCATGCCCCGCACCCGTCTCGTGGGCTTGCTTGGCCCTCACTTTGTTCTCATAATTTCGGCAGTTCATGCTCTCACTGCTTTGATCTCTTGTGTGTGACGTAGGCAGAGAGCACCCATAGGCCACCGGTACTCCCTCTCGCGGTCATACACGCATAGCATACATGTATTGTGAGTGTATGCTTGTTCATGCATTGTACGTCAATGCATGCATTTCTATTGTGGCCTCTCTGTGCTCTTAAATTGTCTCACTGGGCCAATGCCCTTTTTCGCTGTGCGCAAAGCCTTAACTCAAACGACCGTGAAAATTGCATTGGGTGTTTTAGAGCGGCTGTCTCAGGTCCTACAGCCATGAAAGCTGCACTATTTGTACTAGAGCCAGTATCTTCGGTCCTGTGTCCGATACCCTTATTCACGTGCCCAAAGCCTTGACTCCATTGAACGTAAAATGTGCATTAAGGGTTTAACAGCGTCTGTCTCAGGACCTACAGCCATTAAAGCTGCATTAATTGTACTAGAGCCGGTATCTTCATTCCTGTGTCTGATACCTTGGCTTTTTGAGCCGTGAAATCTTCATTAGGCGCTCTGAAGCAAATATATAACAAATATCGCTAGCGCTGTGCGCAAAGCCTTGACTCCAACGACTGTGAAATGTGCATTAGGTGTTCTAAAGCGGCCTTCTTAGGTCTTGTGACCGCTACCTTCACATCTGCAGCCATGAAAGCTGCATTAGTTGTACCAGAGCCGGTATTTTGGGTCCTGTGTACGATACTTTGGCTTCCCGATCCGTAAAACCTTCGTTCTAAGGCAAATATCGCTAGCCCTGTGCCCAAAGCCCTAACTCCAAAGGCCGTGAAATGTACCTTAGGTGTTCTAGAGCTGCTGTCTCAGGTCCTACCGCCATGAAAGCTGCATTATTTGTACTAGAGCCGGTATCTTCAGTCGTGTGTTTGATACCTTGGCTTTTTGAGCTGTAAAACCTTCATTAGGTGCTCTGAAGCAATTATCGTTTTCCCTGTGTCTAAAGCCTTTACACCAACGACCGTGAAAAGTGCATTGGGTCTTCTAGAGCGGATGTCTCAGGTTCTACAGCCATGAAAGCTGCATTATGTGTACTAGAGCTGTATCTTTGGTACTGTGTCCCATAGAATGGCTCCTCGAGCCGTGAAATCTTCACAAAGCATATATCGCTGTCGCTGTGCGCAAAGCCTTAACTCCAACGTCGGTGAAATGTACCTTAGGTGTTCTAGAGCTGCTGTTTCAGGTCCTACAGCCATGAAAGCTGCATTATTTGTACTAGAGCCGGTATCTTTGGTCCTTTTTCCGATAGAGAGGCGCTGTGCCCAAAGCCCTAACTCCAAAGGCCGTGAAATGAGCCTTATGTGTTCTAGAGCTGCTGTCTCAGGTCCTACACCCATGAAAGCTACAATTTTTTACTAGAGCCGGTATCTTCAGTCCTGTGTACGACACCTTGGCTTCTCGAGCCGTAAAACCTTCGTTCTAGGGCAAATATCGCTAGCTCTGTGCCCAAAACCCCAACTCCAAAGGCCGTGAAATGAGCCTTAAGTGTTCTAGAGTGGCTGTCTCAGGCCCTACAGCCATGAAAGCTGAATTAATTGTACTAGAGCCGGTATCTTCGGTTCTGTGTCCCATAGAATGGTTTCTCGAGCCGTGAAATCTTTTTTAGGCGCTCTGAGGCATATATCACCAGCGCTGTGGGCAAGGCCTTAACTCCAACGACCGTGAAATGTACCTTAGGTGTTCTAGAGCTGCTGTCTCAGGTCCTACCGCCATGAAAGGTGCATTATTTGTACTAGAGCCGGTATCTTCAGTCGTGTGTTTGATACCTTGGCTTTTTGAGCTGTAAAACCTTCATTAGGTGCTCTGAAGCAATTATCGTTTTCCCTGTGTCTAAAGCCTTGACACCAACGACCGTGAAAAGTGCATTGGGTCTTCTAGAGCGGATGTCTCAGGTCCTACAGCCATGAAAGCTGCATTATGTGTACTAGAGCTGTATCTTTGGTACCGTGTCCCATAGAATGGCTCCTCGAGCCGTGAAATCTTCACTAAGCATATATCGCTGTCGCTGTGCGCAAAGCCTTAACTCCAACGTCGGTGAAATGTACCTTAGGTGTTCTAGAGCTGCTGTTTCAGGTCCTACAGCCATAAAAGCTGCATTATTTGTACTAGAGCCGGTATCTTCAGTTCTGTGTCCCATAGAATGGCTTTTTGAGCTGTGAAATCTTTACTAGGCAAATATCGCTAGCGCTGTGCCCAAAGCCCTAACTCCAAAGGCCGTGAAATGTGCCTTAGGTGTTCTAGAGCTGCTGTATCAGGTCCTACATTCATGAAAGCTGCATTATTTGTACTAGAGCCGGTATGTTTAGTCGAGTGTCCGATACCTTGGCTTTTTGAGCTGTAAAACCTTTATTAGGCGCTTTGAAGCAATTATCGTTTTCCCTGTGTCTAAAGCCTTAACACCAACGACCGTGAAATGTGCATTGTGTGTTCTAGAGCGGATGTCTCAGGTCCTACAGTCATGAAAGCTACAATTCTTTACTAGAGCCGGTATTGTAGTATACTTTTATGAATAGCACATAGGCCACATACTTTTAGGAACAGATTATACGTAATTAGAACTTAAGCATAAGATTATACGTAATTAGAACTGAAGCATAATGTTTAGCTTTAAATACCGTTAAGGACACTAGCCATAAGACCAATGTAAATGTTCTCCTATAAATACCGGGCTTGCGGCCCCAATAAATCACTTGAAGTCAAACCTTGCCTTCGCCTATTTCATGGCGATCCTGCCTAACATTGGCAATAAATAAAAAGGCAATAAAATACAATAAAATTCCTTGCCATAAAAAAAAAAAAAAGGCAAAGTGAAAAAAAAAAAATCAGGGCAGACCACATTAACAAATGCCAAAGGATATAAAGGAAGCGCTCCAGAAGGCATTGGAGGAGTGCCCACTGGACGGCCCACGGCCGCTAAGCATAGAAGAGTACCGGGCCAGGCAACCAGCAGCAAGAGCAGAGCTTGCTAGAAGGAGGAGAGAAGAGGACGCACTGACGGCCATCCCCCTGGTCTTAAGGCCGAAGCGACGAGGCGGCCACCAGGTCCGGTTCCGGAAACAGCGGGCGGCCCTACTGGCCCAAATCAACAACGAACCGCCACCACCCTGGGCGGAAGCATGCAAGATGTGGAATAAAATAGATGAGCTGGAAAAAGTGCACCAGAGGACCAAACAGGCGAGACCAGCAACAGCAGCAGATGCAGAAACAACAACAAAATTTAACAAAAAACAAAAAGTGTGCTATCATATGTAGGCACCTTTGTGGCAAGAGGCGATTTTTGCGCTGCCACTATAAATAATTAATTAATTAAATAATTACTAACAAAATAGAGAAAAAAATAAAATGAAAAAAAAACTAATATATTGTCCGAAAAATTTTTCTTGAATAAGTCTATCATTGCCAAAAATACCCTAGAAAAAAAAAGAAAAAGAGAAAATACATATATACACATATATACATATGCATATATACATAATTGAAAAAAAAAAAAAAAAAACATATATTTATACAATTAAAAATTAAATTCCAATCAGCCGCATATACCCCAACATTCCCTAACAAAGAACACATGTCAACCATGTGCACTCAAAATTGCACAAACAACATAAGCACAGTTGTAAAGCTCGCCACGATCACCTTCTAAAAAAAAAAAAACCAAAACAAAGCTCAAGTAAATTTCACAAAGCTTGCAAGCACACATAAAGCTTTCTGATCGCAGCAAGCTCTACAAGATCAAAACTGCCCAATAACGAAGTCTAAATACCTTATAAGAAAAATTACAAAATTTTTTTTGGAAATAATTAAATATTAGAAAATAGAATTTTAAACAATTTGAAAAAAAAATAACAAAGAAAATAAAATAGAAGAATCAGAAAATGAAATATTAAGAGAACAAGATTATTTTAAGGGAATTAACATAAAATAAAACCAAAAGTAACAAAATTTCAATGGACCAGAACATAGAAATATTGAAAGAAAAATTTCAGAAAGCATACAAGTGCCTAAATAAAACAATTTATATACACCCTCAAACCATAAATAAGCACCTTGAAACTATCTTCGACAGTTACAATAGAATAAAGAATAGCAGTACAGACATATGCAATGAATCAAGCAGTAAAAAACTTCACTGAGCTAATATAATATATAATAAACAACTAATAAGTATTGTAACGATCCTTTCTCGTCCTTCGGGATACTTATAATATCTCTTGGGCTAGGTTCGGCACAACAAAATTTATTTTGTGCCCCGGTGAAATCATAACAGCTTTGTTTATTGATTTGGTTTTTTATAATACGTTTATTTGCGATCGTTATGGGCTTGATTGACTATGACAAGTTTCTCTGCGGTAGGTCTGGACTTGGACAGCGTTGTCGAATCACTTCGAATCCCTCGTCGTCCCTTCTTGCCTTCCTCTTGCTCCTGTTGCCGGTTATTGTCTCGGTCTGTACCGTATGCTTGATTCGTGCTCCACACCTCTGCACCCTTTCGCTATGCTCGTTGAGATGGCTCTTGTTTTATGGCTTTGGCAGGACGTTCCTCAGTACTTGGTACTCGTCAGGATATATAGATCCTGGAATTTCGGCAGTAGGATATATCCTCGTGCCTACCATTGACTTTGGATACTCCTGGAAATGCTTGGCTTCTCTCCAATTTACTCTAGCTTGGGTACGGTGTTTGTTATCCTTGTGTAAGGATTTGTTGCTGTCGAACTGAACTGTACAGGTTACTCGTAAGGCCTGTATAGTTCCTTGTTTTTCCTTTGCTCCTTCTGTTTCCTTGATAAGTTCTTAAGGTTACTCGTAAGGCCTTAATTACTTATTACTTGATCACGACTTGATGACTTGATAATTTTTCTTGACGGGCGTTGCCTTTATATAGGCAACTCCCGCGGCCTCAGGAATAGCTTGGTGTAGTACCGCTATACAGCTGGTACATTTCCATCGGCCCTCTGCTTTCACCCACGCATCCACTTGTTGCTATGCGTGGTGAAAGTCCCGTAAATCTTTGGCGCATATGTCCACTTTCTTTGTGGCTGCGCGCCCATTTATTCCTTGTCCCTGTCTTTCTCGTTTGTACATATTGACTTGCATCCCTTTCTTATGCTGGCGTCGCCTTTCTATTGGCCGCCCATCGTATCCCGTTGACTTTCTCTGCTTTCATCGCTGTCTTTGCCCGTCGCTCCCTTTGATCCACTTGTCATACCCAATTTCACACATATTCTCTCCTTATTATATTTACATACATATATATGACAATTATATTAACTTAAGCTATTGTTTAACGATAATCATATTGATTAAATTAACATACGAAATCGTTTAATTTCCCATACAATGCACATTCATCCGCATATCGTATCTATCAGATAGAGGGCTTCCCCATTGTTCATCCCTCCCCCTTCGGTTCGCATATTCCCCTATCCAATCCACAAACCATTATCGTTTCATACATGCATGCATGCCCCGCACCCGTCTCGTGGGCTTGCTTGTCCCTCACTTTGTTCTCATAATTTCGGCAGTTCATGCTCTCACTGCTTTGATCTCTTGTGTGTGACGTAGGCAGAGAGCACCCATAGGCCACCGGTACTCCCTTTCGCGGTCATACACGAATAGCATACATGTATTGTGAGTGTATGCTTGTTCATGCATTGTACGTCAATGCATGCATTTCTATTGTGGCCTCTCTGTGCTCTTAAATTGTCTCACTGGGCCAATGCCCTTTTTCGCTTGCCCTTATTTGCTCTTACATAGCCGATTTTATACATTATGCCTCCCACGCATCTTCCCGCTTGTACGAAATTTGCCAGCGGTCGCATGCGGCTCGATCATCATGCTCGATCGTACGTCACAGGTTCGATCGAGCCATGTTGGACCTGGTTGCCCGTCGTATGTATGCATATTGGTTTTTTTGCATTCTGCTTCCCACGCATCTTCCCGCTTGTACGAAATCTCTCGCGGTTGCGTGCGGTCCGATCAGTCGTGTTTGATCGTAGCCGTATCGTATGTCGTGTAATTTCCAACTTCTCACATTATGCTTCCCACGCATCTTCCCGCTTGTACGAAATTGCTCGCGGTTGCGTGCGGCTCGATCGGTCATGTTTGATCGTAGCCGTATCGTATGTCGTGCAAATGCCGACGTTTTACATTATGCTTCCCACGCATCTTCCCGCTTGTACGAAATCGCTTGCGGTTGCGTGTGGTTCGATCCATTGCGTTTGATCGTAACTTATTTGCGTTGCACTGGTTCGATCGACCAGTGCCAATATTGGTCGTATATCGTACATCTGGTTCGTGTCTCGGCTATGTCTTGTATCGTATATCGTACATCTGGTTCGTGTCTTGGCTATATCTTGTATCTGGTGCGTTATTCACACCTTTGTATTGCTTCGCTGTCGGTTTGTTGTGTGGGATATTATTATGATTTATAATATTCCTCACACTCCCCCCCTTCTTCGGGAGGGATTTGCCCTCCCCTGTCCCTTGTACCTTTTGTTTGTTTTCTGTATGTGTATTTTCTATTCTCGTATTTGTGCATTTAATATGTTTGCATTTGTAGCTTTGGCCTGTGTTTTGTGTTTTTTTTTTTCTTTGGTTTTGGCTTGTCTTTTGCTTGTTTTGTGTGTTTTGCTTATTTTGTGTTTTTCTTTGGTTTTGGTTTGTCTTGTGCTTGTTTTGTGCCTTTTTTTTTTTTTTGGGACTCAGCTCGCATCTTTTATTGGCCAATTGGCATCTTCTTATGTTGGCGATTACTGAGTATCTTTTCTTAAATGTTGTCGGATTAGGGCATCTTTTCATTGTTTGTTCCTTTTTTTTTCTTGGCCCGTTCCGCATCTTTTTTTTTTTTTTTACTTGCTAACTTATTTCTAATTTTTTTTTGTTGTTTTTTTTTTTATTGCTTTTCCCTAAATACCCTAACTACCCCCTGTGCAATTCTAATTCTATACCTAATTCTACCCGCCCACAATAATCTTACTGATCTTGGCCCCTCCTGTTGGACCATTTGCCCCACCATTTCTGAGACCGTCTCCGGCCATTCGTTTTCTTCCACTGCCTCATACCTCTCATGCCCGTCTGGCGCTGGGCAAGACAACTGCCTGGCCAATATTGGCCGAACACTTTCATTTTGCACCGTGGGTGCAGACATTTGTCTCTTTAATGCCGGTCTTGGCCACACCCACGGGCACTCTTGCGATTCGAGTTGCTGTTGTTGAAGTTGCTGCTGCTGATGTTGCTGTGGCTCCTGCTGTTGTTGCTCTTGCTGTTGTTGTTGTTGCTGTGGCTGCAATTGTTGTTGCATCAATTGTAGCTGCAGTTGCTGCAGTTGTTGTTGCTGCTGCACTTGTTGCTGGCATTGTTGCAGTTGTTGTTGCTGTTGCTGCTGCCATTGTTGCAGTTGTTGTTGTTGCTGCAACTGTTGCTGCCATTCTTGCAGTTGTTGTTGCTGCTGTATTATCAGCGCCAACCGTTCCCTCGCCCACTTCAACTGCTCCTCCTCCTCCTCTCGGCTTTTCTCCCACGTCAACAGATCCCTCTCAGCTTCCTGCTGCTGCAGGATCTGCTGACGCCACCAACTCATCCATTGCGTGCACTCAGCCGCGGCCCGTTCTGCCTCCCAATCTATGCCCTCCGGCTCGAATGGAGGTGGGCTGGCTACTCCATCAGCCGCACCTTCATCAGCCACGGCCATCCCCGCCGTTTCGCTGGCCTCTGACCCTGCGTCCACCATACGGAACGGCGTTGATGGCCGCGCTGGCTCCCACAATCTTGCCGGCGGCTCATATATATAGTTTTGGTCCCATGGCGCATATTCATCTGGGCTATTTCGATCGCTGCTCGCCTCTTCCGCCCCTTCGTTCTCCATCATCTGCATAGCCTCATCCAGCTCCCTCCATACTGCTTCATCGTCGCTCTCCTCTTCCTGTATGTTTACCGCTGACTCGGCCTCGCTCTCCTCCGTCATGTACCCGCTTTCCTCTCCGTCCTTATCTAACTCCTCGTCCGAAGAGGCGGCGATGGCCGGATTTGCCATGTCCGGCACATCGCCGTCGGACTCCTCATCGGACCGATGCCAGTCACCGCGTTCCATATTGGCCCGCGGTGCCGCACCTCGTCGAGCTACGCCTTCATCCTGGCCAAAATTTGCATTAAATGCGTTCATGGTTTTGTTTTTTTTTTTGTCTTTACTCGCCGAGTGATAAACTTTGAGTGTTTCCTGATCATGACATTTGCACGCATGAAAGCTCGCCTTTCGGTCATTTCTTTGATATTTACCGATATTTAGGATTTCTCCTCCTTGCCCTTGTTCTCTTGGCATATTTTAAAACGCCGAGATGCTCCACCATTATATGCATATTAGCATGCGCATGTGTATGTGCATTGCGGTGACTCACCATTACATACGTCATATCGTGCGTATGTGTGGGTGCGTAACATCATGCGCCTGTGTGGGTGCGTTTCCCCTCTCTTTTCGTGGTGTATGCGCATATGTGTTGGTGCTGTCCCCAATCGTTCTATCTCTGGTTTTTTTTCTATTATGCCTGCATATTGTTTGCATCGTTACGATATTCGGGTATCCGTTGCCAGTTTCTAAATTCGTTTTCGCATGCTTGTATACGTGTCATTACGATATTCGCACATCTTCATTGTGCTCTGCGATGCGGTTTGCAACTTTGCTATAATTTGTTTCTGATGCGATGCGTTTTTAGATTTTCAGCTCTAAGTCATGTTTTGAGTTCTCTGTCCAGCCGGCCGGTCTGTGCAGATTTTCTCGCCGCCATGTCATTCGAGTCGTCCATCCTCATTGCTCATCACTTTTCGTGCCATCCGCTTCTTCGCATATTTGTTGCTTCAGTTGGCTGATGTGTGCTTGTCTGGTTTTTTTCGTTTCTTTGTGCCGTATTTTGCATATGACCGGAGATGCAAAGCCTATCACTTCATATGGGCCTCCAAACTTTGGTGCCAGCTTTGCTGCGAAAAAAAATCAGGGCAGACCACATTAACAAATGCCAAAGGATATAAAGGAAGCGCTCCAGAAGGCATTGGAGGAGTGCCCACTGGACGGCCCACGGCCGCTAAGCATAGAAGAGTACCGGGCCAGGCAACCAGCAGCAAGAGCAGAGCTTGCTAGAAGGAGGAGAGAAGAGGACGCACTGACGGCCATCCCCCTGGTCTTAAGGCCGAAGCGACGAGGCGGCCACCAGGTCCGGTTCCGGAAACAGCGGGCGGCCCTACTGGCCCAAATCAACAACGAACCGCCACCACCCTGGGCGGAAGCATGCAAGATGTGGAATAAAATAGATGAGCTGGAAAAAGTGCACCAGAGGACCAAACAGGCGAGACCAGCAACAGCAGCAGATGCAGAAACAACAACAAAAATTTAACAAAAAACAAAAAGTGTGCTATCATATGTAGGCACCTTTGTGGCAAGAGGCGATTTTTGCGCTGCCACTATAAATAATTAATTAATTAAATAATTACTAACAAAATAGAGAAAAAAATAAAATGAAAAAAAACTAATATATTGTCCGAAAAATTTTTCTTGAATAAGTCTATCATTGCCAAAAATACCCTAGAAAAAAAAAAGAAAAAGAGAAAATACATATATACACATATATACATATGCATATATACATAATTGAAAAAAAAAAAAAAAAAAAACATATATTTATACAATTAAAAATTAAATTCCAATCAGCCGCATATACCCCAACATTCCCTAACAAAGAACACATGTCAACCATGTGCACTCAAAATTGCACAAACAACATAAGCACAGTTGTAAAGCTCGCCACGATCACCTTCTAAAAAAAAAAACCAAAACAAAGCTCAAGTAAATTTCACAAAGCTTGCAAGCACACATAAAGCTTTCTGATCGCAGCAAGCTCTACAAGATCAAAACTGCCCAATAACGAAGTCTAAATACCTTATAAGAAAAATTACAAAAATTTTTTTTGGAAATAATTAAATATTCGAAAATAGAATTTTAAACAATTTGAAAAAAAAAATAACAAAGAAAAAAAAATAGAAGAATCAGAAAATGAAATTTTAAGAGAACAAGATTATTTTAAGGGAATTAACATAAAATAAAACCAAAAGTAACAAAATTTCAATGGACCAGAACATAGAAATATTGAAAGAAAAATTTCAGAAAGCATACAAGTGCCTAAATAAAACAATTTATATACACCCTCAAACCATAAATAAGCACCTTGAAACTATCTTCGACAGTTACAATAGAATAAAGAATAGCAGTACAGACATATGCAATGAATCAAGCAGTAAAAACTTCACTGAGCTAATATAATATATAATAAACAACTAATAAGTATTGTAACGATCCTTTCTCGTCCTTCGGGATATTTATAATATCTCTTGGGCTAGGTTCGGCACAACAAAATTTATTTTGTGCCCCGGTGAAATCAGAACAGCTTTGTTTATTGATTTGGTTTTTTTATAATACGTTTATTTGCGATCGTTATGGGCTTGATTGGCTATGACAAGTTTCTCTGCGGTAGGTCTGGACTTGGACAGCGTTGTCGAATCACTTCGAATCCCTCGTCGTCCCTTCTTGCCTTCCTCTTGCTCCTGTTGCCGGTTATTGTCTCGGTCTGTACCGTATGCTTGATTCGTGCTCCACACCTCTGCACCCTTTCGCTATGCTCGTTGAGATGGCTCTTGTTTTATGGCTTTGGCAGGACGTTCCTCAGTACTTGGTACTCGTCAGGATATATAGATCCTGGAATTTCGGCAGTAGGATATATCCTCGTGCCTACCATTGACTTTGGATACTCCTGGAAATGCTTGGCTTCTCTCCAATTTACTCTAGCTTGGGTACGGTGTTTGTTATCCTTGTGTAAGGATTTGTTGCTGTCGAACTGAACTGTACAGGTTACTCGTAAGGCCTGTATAGTTCCTTGTTTTTCCTTTGCTCCTTCTGTTTCCTTGATAAGTTCTTAAGGTTACTCGTAAGGCCTTAATTACTTATTACTTGATCACGACTTGATGACTTGATGACTTATTTTCTTGACGGGCGTTGCCTTTATATAGGCAACTCCCGCGGCCTCAGGAATAGCTTGGTGTAGTACCGCTATACAGCTGGTACATTTCCATCGGCCCTCTGCTTTCACCCACGCATCCACTTGTTGCTATGCGTGGTGAAAGTCCCGTAAATCTTTGGCGCATATGTCCACTTTCTTTGTGGCTGCGCGCCCATTTATTCCTTGTCCCTGTCTTTCTCGTTTGTACATATTGACTTGCATCCCTTTCTTATGCTGGCGTCGCCTTTCTATTGGCCGCCCATCGTATCCCGTTGACTTTCTCTGCTTTCATCGCTGTCTTTGCCCGTCGCTCCCTTTGATCCACTTGTCATACCCAATTTCACACATATTCTCTCCTTATTATATTTACATACATATATATGACAATTATATTAACTTAAGCTATTGTTTAACGATAATCATATTGATTAAATTAACATACGAAATCGTTTAATTTCCCATACAATGCACATTCATCCGCATATCGTATCTATCAGATAGAGGGCTTCCCCATTGTTCATCCCTCCCCCTTCGGTTCGCATATTCCCCTATCCAATCCACAAACCATTATCGTTTCATACATGCATGCATGCCCCGCACCCGTCTCGTGGGCTTGCTTGGCCCTCACTTTGTTCTCATAATTTCGGCAGTTCATGCTCTCACTGCTTTGATCTCTTGTGTGTGACGTAGGCAGAGAGCACCCATAGGCCACCGGTACTCCCTTTCGCGGTCATACACGCATAGCATACATGTATTGTGAGTGTATGCTTGTTCATGCATTGTACGTCAATGCATGCATTTCTATTGTGGCCTCTCTGTGCTCTTAAATTGTCTCACTGGGCCAATGCCCTTTTTCGCTTGCCCTTATTTGCTCTTACATAGCCGATTTTATACATTATGCCTCCCACGCATCTTCCCGCTTGTACGAAATTTGCCAGCGGTCGCATGCGGCTCGATCATCATGCTCGATCGTACGTCACAGGTTCGATCGAGCCATGTTGGACCTGGTTGCCCGTCGTATGTATGCATATTGGTTTTTTTGCATTCTGCTTCCCACGCATCTTCCCGCTTGTACGAAATCTCTCGCGGTTGCGTGCGGTCCGATCAGTCGTGTTTGATCGTAGCCGTATCGTATGTCGTGTAATTTCCAACTTCTCACATTATGCTTCCCACGCATCTTCCCGCTTGTACGAAATTGCTCGCGGTTGCGTGCGGCTCGATCGGTCATGTTTGATCGTAGCCGTATCGTATGTCGTGCAAATGCCGACGTTTTACATTATGCTTCCCACGCATCTTCCCGCTTGTACGAAATCGCTTGCGGTTGCGTGTGGTTCGATCCATTGCGTTTGATCGTAACTTATTTGCGTTGCACTGGTTCGATCGACCAGTGCCAATATTGGTCGTATATCGTACATCTGGTTCGTGTCTCGGCTATGTCTTGTATCGTATATCGTACATCTGGTTCGTGTCTTGGCTATATCTTGTATCTGGTGCGTTATTCACACCTTTGTATTGCTTCGCTGTCGGTTTGTTGTGTGGGATATTATTATGATTTATAATATTCCTCACACTCCCCCCCTTCTTCGGGAGGGATTTGCCCTCCCCTGTCCCTTGTACCTTTCATGCCCGTCTGGCGCTGGGCAAGACAACTGCCTGGCCAATATTGGCCGAACACTTTCATTTTGCACCGTGGGTGCAGACATTTGTCTCTTTAATGCCGGTCTTGGCCACACCCACGGGCACTCTTGCGATTCGAGTTGCTGTTGTTGAAGTTGCTGCTGCTGATGTTGCTGTGGCTCCTGCTGTTGTTGCTCTTGCTGTTGTTGTTGTTGCTGTGGCTGCAATTGTTGTTGCATCAATTGTAGCTGCAGTTGCTGCAGTTGTTGTTGCTGCTGCACTTGTTGCTGGCATTGTTGCAGTTGTTGTTGCTGTTGCTGCACTTGCTGCTGCCATTGTTGCAGTTGTTGTTGTTGCTGCAACTGTTGCTGCCATTGTTGCAGTTGTTGTTGCTGCTGTATTATCAGCGCCAACCGTTCCCTCGCCCACTTCAACTGCTCCTCCTCCTCCTCTCGGCTTTTCTCCCACGCCAACAGATCCCTCTCAGCTTCCTGCTGCTGCAGGATCTGCTGACGCCACCAACTCATCCATTGCGTGCACTCAGCCGCGGCCCGTTCTGCCTCCCAATCTATGCCCTCCGGCTCGAATGGAGGTGGGCTGGCTACTCCATCAGCCGCACCTTCATCAGCCACGGCCATCCCCGCCGTTTCGCTGGCCTCTGACCCTGCGTCCACCATACGGAACGGCGTTGATGGCCGCGCTGGCTCCCACAATCTTGCCGGCGGCTCATATATATAGTTTTGGTCCCATGGCGCATATTCATCTGGGCTATTTCGATCGCTGCTCGCCTCTTCCGCCCCTTCGTTCTCCATCATCTGCATAGCCTCATCCAGCTCCCTCCATACTGCTTCATCGTCGCTCTCCTCTTCCTGTATGTTTACCGCTGACTCGGCCTCGCTCTCCTCCGTCATGTACCCGCTTTCCTCTCCGTCCTCATCTAACTCCTCGTCCGAAGAGGCGGCGATGGCCGGATTTGCCATGTCCGGCACATCGCCGTCGGACTCCTCATCGGACCGATGCCAGTCACCGCGTTCCATATTGGCCCGCGGTGCCGCACCTCGTCGAGCTACGCCTTCATCCTGGCCAAAATTTGCATTAAATGCGTTCATGGTTTTTTTTTTTTTTTTTTTTTGTCTTTACTCGCCGAGTGATAAACTTTGAGTGTTTCCTGATCATGACATTTGCACGCATGAAAGCTCGCCTTTCGGTCATTTCTTTGATATTTACCGATATTTAGGATTTCTCCTCCTTGCCCTTGTTCTCTTGGCATATTTTAAAACGCCGAGATGCTCCACCATTATATGCATAGTAGCATGCGCATGTGTATGTGCATTGCGGTGACTCACCATTACATACGTCATATCGTGCGTATGTGTGGGTGCGTAACATCATGCGCCTGTGTGGGTGCGTTTCCCCTCTCTTTTCGTGGTGTATGCGCATATGTGTTGGTGCTGTCCCCAATCGTTCTATCTCTGGTTTTTTTTCTATTATGCCTGCATATTGTTTGCATCGTTACGATATTCGGGTATCCGTTGCCAGTTTCTAAATTCGTTTTCGCATGCTTGTATACGTGTCATTACGATATTCGCACATCTTCATTGTGCTCTGCGATGCGGTTTGCAACTTTGCTATAATTTGTTTCTGATGCGATGCGTTTTTAGATTTTCAGCTCTAAGTCATGTTTTGAGTTCTCTGTCCAGCCGGCCGGTCTGTGCAGATTTTCTCGCCGCCATGTCATTCGAGTCGTCCATCCTCATTGCTCATCACTTTTCGTGCCATCCGCTTCTTCGCATATTTGTTGCTTCAGTTGGCTGATGTGTGCTTGTCTGGTTTTTTTCGTTTCTTTGTGCCGTATTTTGCATATGACCGGAGATGCAAAGCCTATCACTTCATATGGGCCTCCAAACTTTGGTGCCAGCTTTGCTGCGAATCCTTCTGCAGCATTTGAAAGGTGGTGTTCTTTTGCCCATACCGTTGCTCCAATCACTGGTCTCCATTCTCTTCGTCTCAGATTGTAATGGCGGGCCTGATCCTGTGCAGCCGTTTCCAGATTTCGCCGTATTAATTCGAACAGCTCTTGCATTTGTTTCACCTTCGCGTCTGGTGGTATCGTTTGCTTTCCTGTGCCTATCGTGACATTATCGTATAGTGCACCCGGCATTCTTGGTTCACGCCCCTGTATTACATACGCTGGCGTGAATCCTGTTGCCTCTGATTGGCTTGTATTCACTGCTAGAGTTATTTCTGGCCAACTTTCATCCCAGTTGCGTTGATTTTCCCCCGTAAACTGAGCAATCATTGTTTTTACTGTTCTATTTGCTCTTTCGGTTGGGTTTTCTTGTGGCGTGTACGGTGCTGTCAGTTGGTGTTGGCATCCCCATTCTTCTAACATTTTTTTGAATATCCTGCTAGTGAATTGAACTCCATTGTCCGTTATCACCATTTTTGGAGCTCCGAATCGAGATAGTATCCTCTCTCGAAAGGCCTTAACTAGACTTTCTGCAGTTGCCTTCCGCATCGGTATCAGTTCTGTCCATTTCGAAAACCTGTCAATGATTACTAGTAGCATCGAATTTCCGTGTTTCGATCTTGGCAACGGTCCTACAAAGTCAGCGCATACTGTAGCCCATGGTTCTTCCGGTATTTGTGTTAGCATCTTTCCCGCTGCCTGCTGTTGGCTGGGTTTATATTGTTGGCATATCGTTTCTACATATCTCCTGATCTCGTTGCATTCCTGGCCAGTAATATCTTGCTGCGGTCCTGGCAGTAGTTCGCCTGCTCCCTGTATGCCCTGCTGTTGTTGCCGTGTGGTTTTCGGCCATTACTTGATTACGTAGTGTTTTTGGCACACATAGTTTCCAAGCTACCACTTCTTCTTGGCCTGCTCTGTGCGGAATGTTCCTGTATACCTGACTATTTTCTATAATGTAATCCGGATATTTCTGTGGTTGTTGTTTTATTTTTCCCATTATGTCTTGAATCCACCCACAATCGTTGTTTGCTTGTCTTAATCTGGCACCATTATCTATTATTCTTTTGCACCCTTCCATTGGTTGCCTTGACAAAGCGTCTGCGACAATGTTTAATTTGCCCTTTCTGTATGCTATTTCGAAATCGTATTGTTGCAGTTCCAGTGCCCATCGGGCTATACGGCCCGTAGGGCTTTCTATGCTATTCAACCACTTCAACGCCATGTGATCTGTTACCACTTTAAATCGGTATCCTTCAAGGTATGGTTTTAGTTTGCGTATTGCCCATACTATCGCTAGGCATTCCTTTTCTGTTGCCGAATAGTTCTTTTCCGCTGGGTTTAATTCTCTTGACAGGTATGATAGCACTCTCTCTCCATCCTCAGTGTTTTGTACCAATATGGCTCCTAATCCCATGTTACTTGCATCCGTCTGGAGCACAAACGTTTTTGTGAAGTCTGGACATGCCAATACTGGGCCACTCGTCAGCCTTTCCTTTACAGCATCGAATGCTGCCTGATGCTCCTCGCTCCAGTGCCACTTTGTTCTCTTCTTTAGTAGTTCGTTCAATGGGTGTGTTAGTGCTGCAAAACCTGGTACGAACCGTCTGTACCAGGATGCCACTCCTAAGTACTGGCGTAATTCCTTTGTGCAAGTTGGTGGTTCTAATTGGGCTATTGCGGCCACCTTTTCTGGGTCCGTTGCAATACCGTTTTCTGTCACCAAGTGGCCTAGAAATTTTAGCTCTTTTCTAAAGAATTGGCACTTCTCGGCATTAATTCTCAAGTTTGCTTCCTTCAATCTCCTGAACACTTCTTGTAGATGATTCATGTGTTCTTCGATTGTTTTGCTCACTATCACAATGTCATCTTGGTATGCGAATGCGTTTGGTATCATTTCTGGGCCAATGACTTGGTCCAGTGCGCGTTGGAAAGTTGCTGATGCTGAGTGTAAACCGAATGGCATTACTTTCCATTGGAATAACCCCTTCCCTGGGACTGTGAATGCCGTCATTGGTCTACTTTTCTCTTCTAACGGAATCTGCCAGTATCCGTCCTTCAGATCTAAGCTGCTTATGAATTTTGCTTCGCGTAGTTGATTCAAGATGTAATCGATGCGTGGCATTGGGTATGCATCCTTTATAGATTTTGCGTTAATCTGTCTAAAATCTACGCATAATCTCCATTTGCCTGTCTGTTTCTTTCTCACCATCACTATGGGTGAGCTATATGGGCTTTGCGATGGTTCTATGCATCCCATTGTCAACAGTTCGTCGACCTTTGCATTGATTTCTCCTTGTATTTTCGGGTTTTTCGGGTAATACCTTTGTTTTATTGGGATATCGTCCTTCATCGTTATGCGATGTATCCCCACCTTTGACAGTCCCTTAACTTTCCCTAATTCCTTCAATTCCTGACTCAGAAAGCTTTGTATTTCTTGCTGGTCACTCTTCTGAGTGACCATGATGGATATTCTTTCTACGCGCCTGCCCTGTATTCGCCTTACTGTCGGTATTCGCACTTTGTGGCCACCACACGATATTTCTGTGTTCATAATCCGGAGGAAATTCCACCCCAATATTAGCGCATCCATTCCTTCTGGCATGACCAGAAATGGCATGTGGATTTCCTTGTGTCCGAATCTCACGCATCCTGTCCATTGCTCTTCAATGTCTCGCACCTTTCCGTCTGCCATGTATACCTGTTTGTGTGTGTTCTCCCATTTTCCCTTATTCCTCACTGTTTCCAATATCTGCTTGCTGATGAAGCTACTCGTGGCTCCGGAGTCAATTGTCGCTTTCATCTGTATTCCTGCTACTTCGATAATCGCTGACAATTGATCCTCTTCTTCTACTAGTTGGCCTATTAGTGGTGCGGAGCTTGTTGGCTGGGTCCCTGCTCGCCCCTGATAGGCTGGAACCGCCTTTCGTTTCCCGGACTCCAACAACATTCTTTCGTCCTTTTGCCCACTTTTCCACACTGCCAGCAGAAATTGAGTCTCTGATTGTTGCATTCCCTGGCCCAGTGTCCGGCTCCCCCGCATCTGCGGCACGCCTGATTCGGGTTCAGGACTTTTCCGTCTCGGACGTTCTTGTTTTCTTGGTTTGGTCTCGAATGATTCTCCATGCTGTTGTCCTGGCATCTTCGGCACTGTGTGACTGGTGGCCCGTGATTATTTCCTCCTCTGTGGTTTGATTGGTTGTTATGTGTTCTTTGAGCATTGTTTTCGCGATGGAACTCGAATCGCTCTTGTTCGAGCATCTCGTGTTCTTCTGCCAACTGCATCAGCTCATCTAGATCTCTGACCCTGTGCGGCCGAACGAATATTTTTAGATCTGGAGTGCAATTTTCCAATATGACCTCCAATTGTTCGTACTCTGGTATTTTTAGGGGTCTCATCAATGTTTGCATATCCACCATATAGTCCTTGAAGTACTCGTTTCTGTTTTGCTTGCGATTTTTCACTTGATCAGCCAATTTGTTGAAGAATCCTTTCGGCAAGAAATATTTCTTGAAGCCCTCAACAAATTCCTTCCATGTTCGCCACTGCTTATTGTTTGCGACGTACCATTTGAGTGCCCTATCTTTCAGTAGCTCTGGCATCGCTCTCGGGATCATGTCCAGTTCGATGCCATACATGTCTGCTGACCACTCGATCTGTTCTATGAACTCTAGTGGTCTGGAATTGCCGTCGAACCTGAATGTCCACTCCCTCACTTGTTTTGCCACCTTGGCGTATTCGGTGGTCTTGTTTGTTGTGTGTGGTGCCGTTTTCTTGGGGTCTATTGTTTGTCTCCTTATGTCCCTCTTTGTCTCTGCGCTATCTAGGGCTCCTTCGCTTCCCCATCTTGGTGGTAAATATGGTGGGATTGCTAGTGTGGCGATGTTTATTTTCTGGAATTCCTCAGCCTCATTTTCGCATGTTTTTGATGTGCTTGCTATTGTTTTCATTTTTATATTTTTCGTGTACTTTGTTTCCAATCTATTTATTTCCTCCTTCCAGTCTGGGTCCGTTTCATTCCTTTCTACCCACTCGCCTAGCTGTTTCCTCATTTCCTCCACTGTGCCGGTTATCTCGATCCCGATCCTTTGGCCTGTCTGTACCAAATCCTCCTTCTTCATGTGGTAAATCCATCCTTTTCCCATTTTTGATCTTTTTATGATTTATAAACTGTATTTTTATTTCTAAATTTCACCAGTATAGCACGTTGGGCGCCAGTTGTAACGATCCTTTCTCGTCCTTCGGGATATTTATAATATCTCTTGGGCTAGGTTCGGCACAACAAAATTTATTTTGTGCCCCGGTGAAATCAGATTGATTTGGTTTTTTTATAATACGTTTATTTGCGATCGTTATGGGCTTGATTGGCTATGACAAGTTTCTCTGCGGTAGGTCTGGACTTGGACAGCGTTGTCGAATCACTTCGAATCCCTCGTCGTCCCTTCTTGCCTTCCTCTTGCTCCTGTTGCCGGTTATTGTCTCGGTCTGTATCGTATGCTTGATTCGTGCTCCACACCTCTGCACCCTTTCGCTATGCTCGTTGAGATGGCTCTTGTTTTATGGCTTTGGCAGGACGTTCCTCAGTACTTGGTACTCGTCAGGATATATAGATCCTGGAATTTCGGCAGTAGGATATATCCTCGTGCCTACCATTGACTTTGGATACTCCTGGAAATGCTTGGCTTCTCTCCAATTTACTCTAGCTTGGGTACGGTGTTTGTTATCCTTGTGTAAGGATTTGTTGCTGTCGAACTGAACTGTACAGGTTACTCGTAAGGCCTGTATAGTTCCTTGTTTTTCCTTTGCTCCTTCTGTTTCCTTGATAAGTTCTTAAGGTTACTCGTAAGGCCTTAATTACTTATTACTTGATCACGACTTGATGACTTGATAATCTTTCTTGACGGGCGTTGCCTTTATATAGGCAACTCCCGCGGCCTCAGGAATAGCTTGGTGTAGTACCGCTATACAGCTGGTACATTTCCATCGGCCCTCTGCTTTCACCCACGCATCCACTTGTTGCTATGCGTGGTGAAAGTCCCGTAAATCTTTGGCGCATATGTCCACTTTCTTTGTGGCTGCGCGCCCATTTATTCCTTGTCCCTGTCTTTCTCGTTTGTACATATTGACTTGCATCCCTTTCTTATGCTGGCGTCGCCTTTCTATTGGCCGCCCATCGTATCCCGTTGACTTTCTCTGCTTTCATCGCTGCCTTTGCCCGTCGCTCCCTTTGATCCACTTGTCATACCCAATTTCACACATATTCTCTCCTTATTATATTTACATACATATATATGACAATTATATTAACTTAAGCTATTGTTTAACGATAATCATATTGATTAAATTAACATACGAAATCGTTTAATTTCCCATACAATGCACATTCATCCGCATATCGTATCTATCAGATAGAGGGCTTCCCCATTGTTCATCCCTCCCCCTTCGGTTCGCATATTCCCCTATCCAATCCACAAACCATTATCGTTTCATACATGCATGCATGCCCCGCACCCGTCTCGTGGGCTTGCTTGGCCCTCACTTTGTTCTCATAATTTCGGCAGTTCATGCTCTCACTGCTTTGATCTCTTGTGTGTGACGTAGGCAGAGAGCACCCATAGGCCACCGGTACTCCCTCTCGCGGTCATACACGCATAGCATACATGTATTGTGAGTGTATGCTTGTTCATGCATTGTACGTCAATGCATGCATTTCTATTGTGGCCTCTCTGTGCTCTTAAATTGTCTCACTGGGCCAATGCCCTTTTTCGCTTGCCCTTATTTGCTCTTACATAGCCGATTTTATACATTATGCCTCCCACGCATCTTCCCGCTTGTACGAAATTTGCCAGCGGTCGCATGCGGCTCGATCATCATGCTCGATCGTACGTCACAGGTTCGATCGAGCCATGTTGGACCTGGTTGCCCGTCGTATGTATGCATATTGGTTTTTTTGCATTCTGCTTCCCACGCATCTTCCCGCTTGTACGAAATCTCTCGCGGTTGCGTGCGGTCCGATCAGTCGTGTTTGATCGTAGCCGTATCGTATGTCGTGTAATTTCCAACTTCTCACATTATGCTTCCCACGCATCTTCCCGCTTGTACGAAATTGCTCGCGGTTGCGTGCGGCTCGATCGGTCATGTTTGATCGTAGCCGTATCGTATGTCGTGCAAATGCCGACGTTTTACATTATGCTTCCCACGCATCTTCCCGCTTGTACGAAATCGCTTGCGGTTGCGTGTGGTTCGATCCATTGCGTTTGATCGTAACTTATTTGCGTTGCACTGGTTCGATCGACCAGTGCCAATATTGGTCGTATATCGTACATCTGGTTCGTGTCTTGTATCGTATATCGTACATCTGGTTCGTGTCTTGGCTATATCTTGTATCTGGTGCGTTATTCACACCTTTGTATTGCTTCGCTGTCGGTTTGTTGTGTGGGATATTATTATGATTTATAATATTCCTCACAGTATAGCAACAAAACATAATATAAAATTCACAATACCGGTAGATTCGAATCTAGAAGCAACCTTTGAGCCTCTAGTAGCAAAAGACACAGAAGAACCAGCTGTAAAAGATAACCCAGGAGACATTCAAGATAAACCAGCTGTAAAAGATAACCCAGAAAACATTCAAGATAATACAAAACCAAAGATGGTGCAAACAAAGATTGAATTTCTTAATACAGCTTCTAAGCTGATTCAGGAGTATGATGGTGGAGTAGAAACAATTCAAAGTTTCATAGATTCACTGGAATTAATTAATCAATGAAATAAAAGCAGAACATGAAGAAACAGCTATTAAAGTCATAAAAACGAAACTAAAAGGGGACGTTAGACTACTAGTTACTAATGAAAACACTATAAATGGTATAATCCAAACATTAAAGAAAGAAATTAAGGGTGAAACAGTTCAGGTAGCAGAGGCAAGATTAATGAATTTAAAACAAAATGGCAAGAACGCAAGTTTATTCATGTCAGAAATAGAAAATCTTACTAAATCATTGAAACGCGCATTCATAACAGACAACGTAAACCCTGAAACAGCAAAGAAATATGCAACTCAAACAGCAGTGAAATCAATCATAAAGAACTGCGATAACGAAAAGGTCAGAACAATAATAGAAGCAGGCAATTTTACTGAAATGAATGATGTTATAGCTAAATTTGTAAATACATCTACAAATATAGAACAAGATCACAGCGTGTTTTATACCAAAAGAAACAATTACACAAATAGGAACTCGTACAATAATAATAGAAATTATAATAATAATTACCAAAATAGAAACCCAAATGATAATACTAACTATAACAATACTAGGAATTACAATAACTATAGTAATAATTATAATCGAAGAAATTATAACAATAGAAATACCAAAACTAATTATCCTCCTAAAACACAACAAAATAATAATGTCAGATTTACAAATGTAGAAGAAAATTCGGAAAACTTCGAAAGTCCTCTGGTGTAAAAAATCGAACAAATAAAATATATAATTTAAATTGCAACCTTAATAGCTACATAACTTTAAACTTTGACGATGTAGGGACAATAAAATTACTATTAGACACAGGAGCTGATGTATCACTAATAAAACAAGAAATATTAAGAAAAGACAATACAGTTAACATACAAAAACGGACAAAACTTAGTGGAATAGGCAAAGACGTCCTATTTACAATAGGCGAAACCAAACTAAAGGTCAGCAACCTCTCAACGGTACACACCTTCCAAGTAATAGAAAATGATTTCCCCATCCCATGTGACGGAATCCTGGGGCTTGACTTTATAAAAAAATTCAATTGCACACTCAATTATTCCACCAACAAATTGATAATAGATCCATATAAATCAAGGTATAAAATTATAATCAATATAGGGATCAGTCAAAACACACATGTATTTCATATCCCACCTAGAACAGAAAAAATTGTACGCATTACAATATCCTCAAACAATAATAACATCTTTATCCCTAATCAAGAATTACACCCGGGGGTATTCGTCGCAAACACTATTGCTTCTAAGACTAACCCATATGTCCGCATATTAAATACTAACAACACAGACGTGAAAATTACAAATATAAACCTATTAAATGAAAAACTGTCCGATTATGAAATCTTAAAAATAGACAAACAACATGATTCAAAACATAAATCCATAATAATGAACAAGCTAGCACCCCATTTTCCTGACTTCGTGAAAGAACCTCTACATAAATTATGCTCAGAATTTGATGATATATTCGCAATAGAATCTGAACAAATATCGTCCAACAATTTCTATAAGCAAAAATTAAGACTCAAAGACACAACACCAGTCTACACCAAAAACTACAGGATAGCACACAGTCAAAAAAACGAAATCAATAAACAAGTGGACAAATTGATCAATGATGATATTATTGAACCATCAATGTCTGAGTTCAATAGTTCGATTTTATTGGTTTCTAAAAAGTCGCTACCTGGCAGCAAGGAAAAACGTTGGAGATTGGTAGTTGATTATAGAAAAATTAACAAACAATTAGTAGCGGATACATTCCCACTACCCAGAATGGACGATATCCTTGACCAGCTGGGACGCGATAAATACTTCTCTTGTTTAGACTTAATGTCAGGATTTCATCAAGTAGAATTAGAAGAAAAATCTCGGGACATAACATCATTTTCCACAGATAAGGGCTCATTCAGATTCAAGCGATTACCATACGGATTAAAAATTGCACCAAACTCGTTTCAAAGAATGATGTCCCTTGCATTCACGGGTCTATCACCATCCCAAACATTCCTTTATATGGATGATCTAATTGTAATTGGGTGCTCACATGAGTCACAAGTCACATGATCAGAAACTTAAGGGATGTTTTTGAAACCTGCCGAAAATATAACTTAAAATTGCACCCAGACAAATGCTCTTTCTTCAGACATGAAGTTACTTTTCTAGGACACAAATGCACAAATAAAGGAATTTTACCAGACGAAAGCAAGTTCAAAACGATTCAAGATTACCCGACTCCCAAGAATGGCGACGAAGCCAAAAGATTTGTAGCATTCTGTAATTACTACCGTAGATTCATTCCAAACTTTGCATACCATGCACAATTTATCAATAGATTATCTAGGAAAAATGTAGAATTTAACTGGGATGCAAACTGTCAAGCAGCTTTTGAATACCTAAAAAACAAATTATTAAGCCCACAAATACTCCAATATCCCGATTTTAATAAACAATTCTGTATCACAACTGATGCAAGCAAGATCGCATGTGGAGCCGTCCTCAGCCAAGAATTTGATGGACTCCAATTACCCGTATCATATGCATCTAAGGCATTTACAAAAGGCGAAAGCAATAAGTCAACAATCAAGCAAGAATTAACAGCAATACATTGGGCAATTCAATATTTCAAACCATACATATACGGAAAAAAATTCCTAATCAGAACTGACCATCAGCCATTAACATACCTATTTTCTCTAAAAAACCCATCGTCAAAGCTTACTAGAATAAGGCTAGATTTAGAAGAGTTCGATTTTACTATAGAATACATCAGGGGACAAGAAAATTTCGCAGCGGATGCTCTCTCAAGAATTGAATTTGAAAATATAAAAAACATAGAAACGAATAAAATACTTAAAGTAGCAACAAGATCAGAAACAAAAAAATTAATACATAAGGAAAACAAATTTAACAATAACAGAATAGAAACACCTAGAATATATGAAATAATAAATCCTAACGAAGCCAAAAAATACGCGCAAATTAAATTCAAAAAATGCAAATGTTTTATTACCAAAAATAAATAAAAATTACTCTCCTTCAACATAGGCGATTTGATCATTAGTGGAAGAATAGATCTAGATCGATTCCTTCCAAGGCTTGAAAAAGAAGCCGGTGCTCAAAAAATCTATAAACTGAAGATAGACATGTCAGAAAAACTATTTAGGTCACTTACACCTAATGAACTAAAACAAAAAGGAAAATACACATTAAAACATTTAGAAATAGCAGTTCTACCTCAAGTAAAAGTAATAACAAATAAAGAAGAAATAAGAAATACATTAAATAAATATCATAATGACCCAATAGAGGGAGGTCACTGCGGGGTAAACAGAACAGTAGGAAAAATAAAAAGAGATTTCTTTTGGAAAAATATGTCTCGGGATGTTGCAACATACATCAAAAATTGCGAAAAGTGCAAACTAGCCAAAGTAACCAGACACAACCACTCCCCATTGGTCATAACACCAACCCCTGCAACCACTTTTGACACAATAATAATAGATACAATTGGACCATTACCAAAAACAATGAACGGTAATGAATACGCAGTTACTATTATCTGCGATCTGTCCAAATATCTCATATCAATACCAATACCAAACAAAAGTGCAAAAGCGGTTGCAAAGGCAATATTTGAAAAATTCATTTTAATTTACGGTTCAGTGAAAACAATTCTAACAGACATGGGAACAGAATATATGAACTCAATACTAATAGAACTTTGCAAAAATTTTAACATAAATAAAATTAACTCCACGGCGCACCATCATCAAATTCTTGGAACAGTAGAAAGAAGCCACAGAACTTTCAATGAGTACATCAGGTCATATATATCCATAAAATAAAGACGATTGGGATGAATATCTAGCATACTTCACATATTGCTTTAACACCACTCCATCCACCGTACATGGTTATGCACCTTTTGAACTAGTCTTTGCAAAACATCCTAAAACTGTCCCATTCTCGTCTGAAACAGTAGAACCCATTTACAACATTGATGATTTCAATAAAGAAATAAAATTTAAATCACAAATAGCACAAAATAGAGCGAAACTGCTCATCGAAAAATTTAAAGCATTACAAAAAGAAACATATGATAAAAACACAAAAAAAGTATCGCTAACTGAAGGACAAGAAATACTTTTAAAAAATGATACAGGACATAAATTAGATAACAAATACACAGGCAAATATACAATACAGAGCATAGGTCCTAACAATAATATAGTAATAGCAGATGATAAAAACAAAAAGCAAACAGTACATTTAGATAGAATAAAAATAATATAAACAGGATATGAGAAAAATATAAATTTTTCTTTTTGAAAAAAGGAGGTGTAGTATACTTTTATGAATAGCACATAGGCCACATACTTTTAGGAACAGATTATACGTAATTAGAACTTAAGCATAAGATTATACGTAATTAGAACTTAAGCAAAATGTTTAGCTTTAAGTACCGTTAAGGACACTAGCCATAAGACCAATGTAAATGTTCTCCTATAAATACCGGGCTTGCGGCCCCAATAAATTACTTGAAGTCAAACCTTGCCTTCGCCTATTTCAGTATCTTTAGTCCTGTGTACGACACCTTGGCTTCTCGAGCCGTAAAACCTTCGTTCTAAGGCAAATATCGCTAGCCCTGTGCCCAAAGCCCTAACTCCAACGACAGTGAAATGTGCGTTAGGTGTTCTAGAGCGGCTGTTTCAGGTCCTACAGCCGTGAAAGCTGCATTATTTCTACGAGAGCCAGTACCTTCGGTCCTGTGTCCGATACCTTGGCTCCTCTAGCCGTAAAACCTTTATTTACGTGCCCAAAGCCTTGACTCCAACGGACGTAAAATGTGCATTAAGTGTTTTAAAGCGTCTGTCTCAGGTTCTACAGCCATTAAAGCTGCATTATTTGTACTAGAGACGGTATCCTAGTTCCTGTGTCTGATACCTTGGCTTTTCGAGCCGTCAAATCTTCAAAGGCCGTGAAATGTGCATGGGGTGTTCTAGAGCGGCTGTCTCAGGTCCTGTGACCGCAACCTTGACCCTTTATAGCCATAAAAGCTGCATTATTTGTACTAGAGCAGGTATCTTGGGTCCTGTGTCCGATAGCATGGCTTCTCGAGCCGTAAAATCTCCATTAAGCGCTCTGAGGCATATATCGCTGGCGCTGTTCGCAAAGCTATGACTACAACGACTGTGAAATGTGTTCTAGAGCGGCCTTCTTAGGTCTTGCGACCGATACCTTGACATTTACAGCCATGAAAGCGGCTTTATTTGTACTAGAGCCAGTATCTTGGGACCTGTGTCCGATACCATAGTTTCTCGAGCCCTGAAATTTTCATTAGGCGCCCTGAAGCACTGGCCCTGTCTCCAACGGCCGTGAAATGTGCATTAGGTGTTCTAGACCTGCCGCCTTAAGTCCTGTGATTGCTACCTTGACACCTGCAGCCATGAATACTTCATTATTTGTACTAGAGCAGGTATCTAGGGTCCTGCATCCGATACTTCATTATGCGTTCTGGGGCAAATATCGCTAGCCCTGTGCCCAAAGCCTTGACTCCAACGGACGTAAAATGTACATTGGGTATTCGAAAGCGGCTGGCTCAGGTCCTACAGCCATGAAAGTTGCATTATTTGTACTAGAGCTGGTATCTTCAGTCCTGTGTCCGATACCAAGGCTTCTGAACCGTGAAATCTTCATAAGGCGCTCTAAAGCAAATATAACTAGCGCTGTGCCCAAAGCCTTGGCTCTAACAGCCGTGAAATGTGCATTAGGTGTTCTAGAGCGGCTGTCGCAGGTCCTACAGCCATGAAAGCTGCATTATTTGTACTGAAGCCGGTATCTTGGGACCTGTGAACGATACTTTAGCTTCTCGAGCCGTAAAATCTATTGTAATGACCGGTTTCCACTTGGAGTTGAATTGAAGAAAGAACACGTCAAGCTTGGTTGGTGGTAATATTCAGATTGATTTTTATTCTACAAATATTCTTTGACTTAACCTATTGTTACATAGATATTCTTATGCTGCGACTTAAGCAACAGCTACAAAAGAGAGAGAGAGTGTCAGTACATACATACATATTATTTAGGGCACTTGCGTCAACGTGCTTGGTCAGCGTTTAGACGCTGGCTTAACCCTAGCTCATGTTACGCCTGTGCATTGTTGCTTATGTGAATATATGTATGTGCATATATAAATGTACACACATATATGAACATGTTTAGCTGTATATTTATGTGAGTATGTTTATGTGAATATACTAATGTATACACATAAACATATTCAAGTGGACACTTATGTTTTATTGCGTACATATTTGATTGTTTATACTTGCAACAAAGTGTTACAAGTTGAGCTCTTTGTGTTGAATGATTTTTGGTATGGATATACTACACCTCCCCTTTTTTAGAAAATAACGTAATATTATGGAGTTATTTATTAATTACTAATAATGATAATAAATGATTGATTGATATGTATGTTTGTTAGAAAAATTGTTATATTTGTGTCTGGACAGACAAATTTTCTTTCTCAAAAATTTCCTTTTCCTTTGTTTTTTTTTTTTTTATAGAATGAAGTAGTTGAATCCATAAAAAAAATTTTATATATTTCTTTTCGTCTTTCTTTTTTTTAAATTATTTTTGTAAATTTTTAACCTATCCTTATGTACTGTTTGTATCTTATTTTTATTATTCCTAATTTTTATATTGTTGTTTTTAGATATTTCTACAACTTCGAATGGTCCTATATAGGCTGAGTCAAGCTTATGACCAGCTTCATTTTTTAAAAAAAGTTTATCTCCTATTTCTATTTTAAGATCTGCTGACTTATTGTCATAAAAATTTTTCTGGTATTCCTTACGTTTATCTAACATTATTCTTGCTCTACTGTATGCTAGTTCTAATCTAAACTTAACTTCTTTAGCATAATCATCTACGTTATATAATGGTTCTATTCTATTTATGCTATTAAAATGGATTGGTAAATTATTTTGTTTACCAAATACAAGTTCATAGGGACAATATTTGTGTGTTATTGATGGTTTTATCTACTGATGTATATGATCGAATGTACTCATTGAATGTCCTATGACTTCTTACCCAAGGTCTGGTGGTGGTGTGCAGTAGACGTAATGTTGTCTATTTTTAAATATTTGCACAAGTCATTTATTATTGAATTTTTGTATTCTGTTCCCATGTCCGTAATGAACGTCTTCATTGGACCGTACTTCACAATGAATGATTCAAAAATAGCTTTCGAGATTGTTGTAGCGCTTTTATTGGGAACTGGTATTGCTACTAGGTATTTCGTCAAGTCACATATTAGAGTGACTGCATATTCGTTACCATTTTCGGATTTTGGTAATGGACCAATGGTGTCTACTATTACCTTATCAAAAGCATGTATGGGGGTTTCTGTAATAACTAAGGGTGTTTTTATGTGCTTTGTGGTTTTTGACTTTAGGCATTTTTCACATTTATTAATGTAGTCTTTTACATGACGTGTCATGTTTTTCCAGTAATAATATCTTTTTACTTTGGCCAAAGTTTTTGTAATGCCTGTATGGCCACCCTGTATTGGATCATCATGGTATGTAGACAATATTGCTTCTTTATCTTTATCTTTTTCTATAATGGTCACCGGTTGGAGTAGCGCTACTCTTAATGTTTTCAATATTTTATTGCCCATTTCTTTAAAAGATTCTATTGAAAATGTTTCAAAGATCTTTTCACTCGGTGCCAATTTGAGTTGTTTGATTTCGAGTATACCGGCTTGTTTTTCAAGCCTTTGAAAAAACTGACGTAAGTCTAGATTTCCATTGGTATACAGATCTCCAATCTCAATTCTTGCTATAACTTTCTTTCCATGTTTGAGGAAACATAAATCGTGTGTTATGCGCAAGGTCACTACTTTTCGTACTTCATCATTGCAGAGTACTTCATGTATTTTGGGCTTAGAAGCATCATTAGGTACGTGCCTAATTGTATTTTGATTTTTATCATCTGGCCAGAGATTATTTTGTCTACTTTGCTGCCTGGTAGTGACTTTCAGGACATTTGCTTTTGTGTTTTTTAGATCCTGTATTGTAATGCGGGATAATGCATCCGCAACAAAATTATCTTTTCCCTTCAGATATTCTACTGTAAATTCATATTCCTCTAGATCAAGTCTCATTCTTGTTAATTTTGAACTCGGATTTATCATAGAAAATAAATACGTTAGGGGTCTGTGGTCTGTTTTGACTCTGAAATGTCTGACATATATATATGGCCGAAAGTGTGTAATGGCCCAGTGTATCGCAGCTAGTTCTTGCTCAGTAGTACTTTTATTACTTTCACCTTTAGTGAACGAACGGGATGCGTATGCTACTGGCAACTGCTTATCGGCATAAGTTTGAGTTAGCGCTGCTCCACATGCATATTTGCTAGCATCTGTTATTATGCAAAACTCTTTGCTAAAATCTGGATAATGCAGCAGTGTGGGTTCTATTAGGGCTTTTTTCAGATATTAAAATTCTTTTTGGCATTCTTCAGACCAAACAAATTCTACTTTTTTCTTACACAGTTGTGTTATCGGACGTGCATGTTCTGCGAAGTTTTTAATAAAACGTCTGTAATAGTTGCAAAAGGCTACGAATCTTCTAGCACTATCAGCATCTGTTGGTACTGGGTATTTTTCAATGACGTCATATTTGGTGTCATCTGGCAATATTCCTTTGTCGGTACACTTGTGACCCAAGAATGTCACTTCGTGCATGAAGAGTGAACATTTCTCTGGATGCAGTTTTAGGTTGTGTTTTCTGCATATGTCAAAAATATCCTTTAGATTTTTGAGCATGTGTTTCTCCGAACAGCCGATGACTATTAAGTCATCCATGTAAAGGAATGCTTGTGACGGATTTAATCCAGAGAAAGCAATTGTCATCATTCTTTGAAAGGAATTTGGTGCTATTTTCAGACCATACGGTAGTCTAGTAAACTGATAAGATCCATTGCTAGTGGAAAATGACGTAATGCTTCGCGATTTATCTTTTAGTTCTATTTGGTGAAAACCGGACATTAAATCTAGACATGAAAAATATTTGGCTCTGCTGTTGTTGATCAAGAATATTGTCTATTCTTGGTAATGGGAATTTATCGGACAACAATTTTTGTTTATTTGACGATAGTCTATTACCAATCGCCATCGTTTCTTTTCTGATCCTGGTAAACCCTTTTTCGGTACCAGTAGCAACGGACTATTATACTCGGACACTGATGGTTCAACTATTTTATCTTTAATGAGTGTTTATGCCCAACCGGGCAACACAAGGGTTAAAGTAGGCGGAAGCTTACACCTCGCGCCGCTCTCCCGATGATGCCCATCGCTCTCCCCACAAAAGAACTCCCCACACTTCGCTCCAAGCGTGGCTTGGTGCCCTGCTCTTAAGTAAGCTAGAGTTAGTTGAATTATATACCTGAATATATATACAAGTGAAGTGAAATTTCTCTGCGTGTCAACATTTTACTGGGAGGAAAAGAGGAAAAAGGGAAAACTCATCTAGCTGCCCCAAACCAGAAGGAAGTTCGACCCCCCTACAAAAACATATGGTCCTTCGAGCCGGATATGGATTTTCATCCATATTTCAAGCTAAGTAATTTTTTCCAAATTATAGGTATATGAGTACATGTACATGCCTCCAGCATCCGTACCCATACTCACATACATATAATTGTTGCCCTTGATTCTCCTAATCCAAGTAAAATTACTTTCGCCCAAATTTTTTCCTCCTCAAAGGAGAGAAAATCTTGGTCCCCAAATTTTCATACATATATATGTGTCCAGTACATAAGGCGCCATATTGGTTCGCCCACTTCAAGTTTTTTTTTTCTCGCACTTTGGCATATATTGGCCAAGTATATAAGGCGCCATATTTTATTTGCCTATTTCCAATATATATTTTTTCGCAATTTCAAAAAAAATATTAACACATATATATGTATGTATGTATGCAGTGAATCAAACCTACGAAATTAAAAGTGATCTCCTACATATAAAATATATATATGCAAGCAGAGTGTGTGAATGTGACAAAAAATTACAAATTTATCCAGTGCTACATTAAATCCAAAAATAAAGGTTTTGTGCAAATACAGTCCACTCCTGGGAAAAGTGTGCGCGCAGTGAAAGGTGGTTCCAACGAAGAGAAGAAAATATTCAATACAACTAATAAAGATTTAAAAAAAAAAAAAAACGAAAGTGAACCACCCTCTCACGTATAAAAGCCACACTTAGACATTTCTGGTGTCCCGCGACACCCTATAAAGTTGGGGCATATCGGTTAGACACAGCAAAGAATATATATAAAAAAAAAAAAAAAAAATTAATTTATATAAAGAAATATATATAATATATAAATATATATATATATAACATCCAATTCAACTGCCGCCGTGTGCAGACGTGTTTTTTAATGCACTCCGCAAAAATTGAGTGTAAAAAAAAAAAAAAAAAAAAGTCTGCGTTTGCAAAAAGTTGTGTAGGGCTCTCAGTCGCCTCAGAGACGCCTATTTACAATCATATTGTTATTAGATTGCTCTAATAGCAATAAATACTAAGTTGCAACAACAAAGTGCGTAATTTTTACAAAAGCCATGTCCACCAATTCGGGCCCAAGCTCTCTCAATCCCCGCCAGCAACAGCTACAAGAACTAATTGTACAACAACAACGTGAGCGTCGACTCTCGGTCCAACGCAACAACGCGTACTTTTCGGTGGTGTCGCCGACCCCACCGAATGCTAACGTAAGCAATAACACCGAAAGTGCCAGCCACTCAGCAATTAACAGCAACTTACCGTGGAGAGAGCAGTGTGCTTCTCCATCAATATCGATAACTGGGTCACCGATTGCACCAACCAGCACCGTCAGCTCGTTGACAGCAACTACTGCAACGTCTGCCGAAGTATTGACCTGCCTCAAGCCGTCAACGACAAGTCGCCCAGAGTCAGCCACAATAGTAAACCCAACGACTTCTGTCCAAACTGGAATGGACAGATATATTAAAATAACTAAGCGGAAGCTAAGCCCGCAAAAGAAAAAAAGTGGCAATACGCCGAAAATAACCAAACCAAATGAACGAGTAGCACCCCTTAGCGGGAATCGTTTTAAAATTCTTGTGTTAAAGGGGATTGAGCCATCGGTCCCTACTCAAGAAATAGCAGACGCGTTGGTCGAAAAAGGGTTCGCGGTCAAGTCCGTTGTCAACATCATCAACAGGAACAAAGTCGCACAGCCCGCTCTTTAAAATCGAGCTCCAACCAGATGCAAAGCGGTCGAAGCCAAATGAAGTGCACCCGATCTACAACCTACAGCTTCTATTGCACAGAAGAATCACCGTAGAGGAGCCCCATAAGAGACGCCAACCACCGCAGTGTAAAAACTGCCAGGAATACAACCACACCTCTAACAATTGCAATCTTAGGTCAGTGTGTGTTGGCTGCGGCGAACATCATGAAGATGGAATTTGCACAAAGGACAGAAACAACGTCGCACTAAGACTATGCAGCAACTGTGGAGGGAACCACACGGCCAACTACAGAGGATGTCCTGTCTTTAAGGATCTTAAATCACACCTAAACGGGCGCAAACCCCCAGCTGGACCAAAAATCATCTTCAACGCCTCCAAAACTACACCGGAGGTTTTCTTCGCCAAGGCTGTTAGATCATCCAACATGACTGCTACAACCAGTCCTAGTGTATCCTTCGCTAGTGTGCTCCGAACTGGACAGACGGAGCCCGCGAAAGAGACCCCGTCACTCCGCCATCTACAGAATCCGCAACCTAGCGTACCAGAGCTTGGCCAGCAAACTCCAAGTGGTCTAGAAGCCCTATTGATCTCACTCAATCAAAACATGACCACTTTTATGACGTTCATGCAAAACTGTATGCACGAACTGATGCGGAATCAAAACCTGCTTATCCAGAAGCTTATCGAGAATAAATAATGGCTTCCCTACGTCTATGTCTTTGGAATGCTAACGGCATCTCCAAGCACAAAAATGAACTGCAACTATTCCTAGACTCAAGTGAAATCGACGTTTTGCTGATTTCGGAAACACATTTAACATCAAAAAATAATTTTCAAATACCAAAATATACCTTCTACGCAACAAACCATCCAGACGGAAAAGCTCATGGCGGGACCGGTATCCTAATCAAAAACCGTATAAAACACTCGTTCCTCAACAGATTTGAAACACAGCACCTACAAGCAACTGCTATAACCGTCCAAACCAGCTGCGGCAACACTACATTGGTCGCCCTGTACTGCCCACCACGCTTCTCAATCTCTGAAAAGGAATTTACCGATTTCTTTAACACACTCGGAGATCGCTTCATTGCAGCAGGGGACTATAACGCCAAACATACGCACTGGGGATCTCGCCTGGTAAATCCTAAAGGAAAGCAGTTGTACAACACAATAGTCAACCCTCTCAATAAGATGGATTGCGTCTCACCGGGTAGGCCTACTTATTGGCCCACAGATCCACAGAAAGTGCCTGACTTGATTGATTTCGCAGTAACCAAGAGGATTCCACGTAATCGGATCACTGCGGAAACACTACTAGATTTAACTTCCGATCACTCTCCAGTGCTATTCACATTATTAACAAGACCTCAAGTACTTGATCGCCCATATAGGCTTACAAACAACAAAACAAATTGGCTTAAATTTAAAATGTACATGAGTGCCCACATTGACTGTTCGCCGAAACTGGATGCTGCAGAGGACATTGATATGTGCGTCTCTGCACTTGAGTCGATGATGGGAGCTGCAGCAAGAGTATCTACTCCACATGCCTCTTCTTACACCAAACCTGTTGACAGGCCTACGAACCGGCGGATAGAACAATTAGTAACGGAAAAACGACGTCTAAGAAGAGAATGGCAGATTACTCGATCACCAGCAGCAAAACTTCGCCTAAGGCAAGCTAATCGCAACCTCTCCAAGGCGTTAAGACAAGAGGAAAGCTGGGCTCAAAGGAAATACATAGAAAAGCTCAGTCCAACCAGCACTAAACATCCTCTGTGGAAAACCCACCCAACTTTAAGCGCTCCTACAGAGACAATTTCACCGATTAGGAGTCCAACCGGTGGATGGGCCCGCAGTGACGTAGAGAGGGCATCCGTATTTGCCACACATCTTAAAATGGTTTTCCAGCCAAATCCAACATCAAACTCATCTGTACTTCCCCCTTCGAACACATTAACGGATAGTGAATACTCGGAACTCCAATCGGACGAGATCACTGCAGTTATTAAAAACCACCTAAAGCCGAAAAAAAGCCCCTGGCCATGACCTAATCACACCGAAAATGATCCTAGAACTCCCTATCATTGCAATACAATATATCTGCAAACCGTTCAACGCTATAATAAAAATTGGCTACTTCCCAAGAACATGGAAAAAGTCCACTATCATCATGATTCCTAAAGTGGGAAAGGACAAAACCCAGCCATCATCCTATAGGCCAATTAGTTTGCTGCCATATCTTTCAAAGCTTTTTGAAAAGGTCCTGCAGATCCGCCTAAACTCATTTCTGGCATCGGAGAATACAATCCCTTCACACCAGTTTGGCTTCCGCGAAAAACATGGTACAATTGAACAAGTCAATCGCATAACATCCGAAATACGAACAGCATTCGAACTAAAAGAATACTGTGCGGCTGTCTTTCTCGACGTTGCCCAGGCTTTCGATAGAGTTTGGCTGGAGGGTCTGATGTTCAAAATCCGGCAAAAACTGCCACAGTACACACACAAACTCATGGAATCTTACCTTTGCAATCGGAAATTCGCTGTAAGATGTAATGGCTCCGTCTCGGCTAAGTTTGAAATCAAAGCTGGAGTTTAGGACTTACAACGTCCACTTTTGCCGATGACACGGCAATCCTTAGCAGATCCAAATACCCAATACAAGCCTCTGAAAAACTAGCGGAACACCTTAAGGTGGTAGAGGAATGGCTAGCAACCTGGCGTATCCGGGTCAACGAGCAGAAATGCAAACATGGTACATTTACGCTTAACAGAAGAAACTGTCCAGCTCTAATGCTAAACAACATACCAGTTCCTCAAGCTGTGGATGTCACTTACCTTGGTATCCACCTAGATAGAAGACTAACTTGGCGCAAGCATATCGAGCATAAAAGTCACTTAAACTGAAAGCGAGTAGCCTACATTGGATCATCAATGCTCGGTCCCCTCTACGTCTGGAGTATAAAGTCCTCCTATACAACTCCGTACTGAAACCCATCTGGACTTACGGAGCCGTACTATGGGGAAATGCAAGTACCAGCAATGTCGATATTATACAAAGAGCGCAGTCGAAGATTTTAAGATCAATCACGGGGGCCCCGTGGTATATACGAAACGACAACATTCAAAATGATCTAAATATACCTAGCGTAAAATCTGAAATAGGTACTCAACAACTAAAGTATTCTGCGAAACTGGATGCACACCCAAATGTTCTTGCCAATTCCCTTACGCGAACTAATAATAGAACTCGTCTTAAAAGAAATGACAGACCAACCCAATAACAAGTGATTATGGCCGCCTGCAATATCCCCAGGATTTATCTTAAGTACTAGTCTAAGAAAAATATCTCAAACTTGTTGTTAGGCTCTAATTTAAGAGTAGATTCAACAAATATATATATAAAAAAAAAAAAAAAAAAAAAAATATAAAGAAATCCGATCCATTCACACCTCTGCATATCGCCATTCCATATTGTCATATTTAAAAAAAAAAAAAAAAAATTCTTTTAAATACATATATATATACTCCAACATTTTACATATCCATACACATACATATATATACATATTTTTCCATACATAAAATTTTACATATATATTCATATCCATATACATATACATTTTTTTTTTCCATACATAAAATTTTACATATTGATACTCATATACATATCCATACATATATTGCACAAAAAATTTCTAATTTTTTTCGCACACAAATATATTTTTCCATCACCGCGAACAAAATCCCGCTACCCCTTGCAGCCTATATACATACATACATACGTGCATACATAAGTACCGCTTAACTGCAGTATACCAGCACAGCTGCAAGCTCATGTGCCAAAGACCGGCACAAAGCAAACGACCAAAAGTAGCTGTGCTGTGTACCCTAGGTTGGCAGGCACTTTGTGGGGTATATACGTTGAAGGGTCACGTTGAGGAAAAATCGAATAATATTTAATTATTAAAAATTTGTGATCCGCGTTTTTGTTTATTCTGTTTTCACGCGTTCCAAGTCGTATCTTTGGAGTTAGATTCCAATTCCAAAGTGTTTCCACGCGTTTTAAAGTCGCATCTTTGGAGTTATATTTTAAATCCAAAGTATTCCCACACGTTTCAAGTCGTATCTTTGGAGTAAGATTCCAATTCCAAAGTGTTTCAACCCATCAACGCATCTTTGGAGTTATATTGCAATTCCAAAGTATTCCCACACGTTCCAGGTCGTATCTTTGGAGTTAGATTCCAATTCCAAAGTGTTTCCACTCGTTTCAAGTCGTATCTTTGGTTCTATTCCAATTCCAAAGTGTTTCCACTCGTTTCAAGTCGTATCTTTGTAGTTATATTTGAATTCCAAGGTGTTCCAAGCCGCTCCTAGTGTTTTTTGGGCAGTGTTCCAAGTAATTCCAAACGTACCAGCTCGTTTCCTGGATTCTCAATCTATTTCAAGCCGTTTCAAAGCCGTTATTTAAGTGGTTTGGTAGTGTTCCAGTGTTTCCCAAACGTTCCAGTTGATATTTTTGGCTAATTTTCAAGCCGTGCCAAACCAGCTCACCACTTTATAACCGCCACTCGCTGGGGCTATGAGCACGAGCCCGTCAAAGGACGAGAAGGCAGCTGAGAACACTGCATCCCCGAGCAAATCCTCAATTGCTGCTCCAGGTCAGCGCCAGAGGAGTACCAGCCCTACTACTCCTCCCTCCCGAGCATTTCAGACCCTCTCTCGTCCATCGAGCACGACCTTTCAGCAAGCCACGTCAGAGCCACGACGAGCAAGCCAAAAAGAGGTCAAATCATTGGTACCACTTCCACAGATTTCGGTAACCGCCCCAAGAGCCACTCGGTCCGAAACCAAAAGGGTTTTAGCTGCTTCCACCATGGCTTTGAAGAAGTTTGTTTCCATTTGCGGTAAACTAATTCAGTTTAAAGTCGACACCCACGTCACTTCACTGTCCGAGGTCAGTGTATTTACGCTCCAAGTCCGTCGTGATCGAGTTCAAGCGTTGTAGGAGAAGGTCGAGCAGGAATATGAGAAATGCGAGGCATTCACAGATGGTAAAGACGATAACTCTGAAGATTTAGCCATCCAAGCTAAATACGACAAATGCTATCAAGTTTACGAGCGATGCACGGCTCGATTAAACGAGCTTATCCATGAAGGGTCTGCTCCTACTCCTTCGAACCGTCATGCGCCTAACGCTGCACCAGCAGAACGAGGATGTCGATTGCCACCCATTGACACAGAAGTCTTTACGGGAGATTACTTAAAATGGCCCACGTTCCGTGACTTGTTTACAGCCATCTACATAAGCGATTCACGAATTTCCCCCGTTGAAAAGCTGTACCATCTCCTAGCGAAAACGAGGGGTGAAGCCAACCTCATTGTAGCAAAATTCCCGCTTACAAATGATGGTTTTGAAACGGCATGGAATGCACTCAAACAGCGTTTCGAAAATAAGAGACTTATCGTGAACAGCCAATTCCGAGCACTTCTTGACCTGCCTCAAATTTCCCATGAGTCCGGAAAAGCATTACAGGATCATCAGAATGCTCTGCAGGCATCCATTCGCGCTTTTGAGCACTGTGGCCTGCCAGTAACCACTTGGGAAGGCATGTTCGTATTTTTCTGTTCCATCAAATTGCCAAAGAATACCCTTTCATTATGGGAACAATCTCTGGGAGACAAATGATGGACGATTTCCTCACTGAGCGTTTCCGTACGCTCGAAGCAGTGGAAAATACAACTGCAACGGCTATTTCGGTTCCCACACCGAAACCTCCACGAAATCCGCTTCCAGCCACCCGAAAGGCTAATACATTTGAAGTCAAGGTGACCACCAAACCAAAATCCTGTGATCTCTGTATGAAGGAGAATCACCCGGTGCGTCGATGTCCCCGTTTCCTTCAGATGACGGTGCCAGAGAGGGTGGCATACATAAAGAAAAAGTCCCTTTGTCTGAACTGTTTCGCAAGAGGACATCAAGTAAAAGATTGTCCGAGTCAGCACAATTGCTTCACGTGCAAGGGGCGTCACAATACGCTCTTGCACAAGGACGCCCGACCGGAGAATAATCCAACGCCGGTCCCAGCTCAGCCCAGTTCGCACAATATTGTCCGGACTTACTTTACCTCTGAGGCAAGGTCCTCACGAGATAAGTTGCTAGGTACAGCCATCGTGGACTTTTGGCACAAGGGCACTACTTATGCTTCACGGGCGCTATTAGACCCGGCTTCGGAAGCCAATTTCATATACGAAAGAATGTTCCGACTCATGAAGTTACCATTCCAAACTGTCAGGGCCGAAGTGACAGGCATTAACGGAAAGGTCAATAGAACCTTGAAGGTCTGTCACATAAGCATTCGGTCATCGCATGGACCTCCAGTCCAGATAGAGATAGAAGCTTTTGTCTTGTCCCAAGTTGCTGATGATTTGCCGTCATGTACGATAGCCCAAGCCACACTGGAAGGAATGCCCAATATTCCTCTAGCCGACCCCTCCTTCAGATTAAAGGCAAAGATCGATCTACTTCTTGGCATTGATGTCATACCAGCGGTGACTCTTTCCGGCATCCAGACCGAAGTGTGCGGATCTTTAATGGCTCAAGAGACGAGATTCGGTTGGGTCATTTCAGGCCTGTTGCAAGGGGTCCCCGTTAGTTCATGTGCCGCGTTCACCACGAGGGTCGCTGTTAGCAGAGAGGAGGGACTTGAAACTCTTCTCACAAGGTTTTGGGAGGTGGAGGATCTACCGGGCAAACCGGTAGAAGATTCTGACTCTGTTTGCGAGGTCAATTTCCAGAAGACCACAAGAAGAGATGTTTCGGGGAGATATACGGTCTCACTTCCGTTTCGAGATCCAACTAACATCAACCTTGGTCATTCCAGACCAGGGGCATTGGCTCAGTTCCTAAAAAACGAAAGCCGGCTCCTTAAAAATATTCCGGCCAAAACTGAGTATGACGCCGTCATCCAAGAATATTTGGACTTGGGCCACATGCGTCAGGTTCCATTTGACGGCACTAATAACAATTTTTATTTGCCACACCATGCGGTTTTCAAGCCCGACAGCACCACAACAAAGGTACGGATAGTCTTTAACGCCTCTAGCAAGTCCACCAACGGAGTAAGTCTCAACGACATACTTTACCCTGGTCCGGTACTTCAGTCCGATCTCACTACTCAGATTCTCAAGTGGCGTTTTTTCCGAGTAGTTTGCAATGCCGACATCACAAAAATGTACCGCCAAATTATGGTCGATCCAATCCATACGCCATTTCAGAGGATCCTGTTCCGAAATAAAGAGGGGCAACTTGGTGATTACGAGCTGAATACCGTCACGTTTGGCATTAACTGTGCTCCGTTCTTAGCCATCCGAGTACTTCAGCAACTCGCAAGTGATGTACAATCCAAATTTCCTTTGGCTAGCGATATTATCAAGTCCTATATGTATGTCGATGATGTCCTGGCAGGGGCTCATAATGAAGCAACGGCAATCGCAATGGTCAATGAACTTCAAGACGCTCTTGGTTCAGCTGGCTTTCCTTTGCGGAAGTGGACATCGAATGTGAAGAGCGTGCTCAGTTGCATTCCAAAAAGTCATTTACTGAATGCTGATTTCCTCGATATCGAAGAGGCTAGCACAGCGAAAACACTGGGAATCCGATAGAAAGCGACTACGGATGAGTTTTATTTTGTCATCTCACCCCAAGATGTCAAGTCAGCTTATACTAAGCGAGAAGTCCTCGGGCAGATCGCCAAGTTATTCGATCCCGCTGGCTGGCTGGCTCCCTTTGTGATTCAAGCCAAGGTGTTTATACAAGAGCTTTGGCTACAAGAGCTAGGGTGGGATGATCAATTGCCCAGTGAACTCCATCACAGGTGGCAGGATTTTACAAAGAGCTACTCCTTCCTTGACCAGATACGAATTCCACGATGGGTTCTTCATGACCAAAATTCCGACATCCAATTCCATTGTTTTTGCGATGCGTCACAGCGGGCTTATGGTGCCGCAATTTACGTGCGCGTTAGCAATGACCAAGGTATATCATGCTGCCTTCTTCCAGCGAAATCTAGAGTAGCCCCGGTTAAAACGGTTTCATTGCCCCGCCTTGAATTATGCGGAGCCACACTTTAGCTGAACTGGCAGCTGCAGTTCTTGCGCAACTTCCAGTTGATAATGCGGAGGCTTTTTATTGGTCAGATTCCACCGTCGTACTGTCGTGGTTAAATAAGCCACCCTGCACATGGACAACGTTTGTCGCAAATCGGGTAGCAAAAATTGTGACGGCAACAAATGACGCCCCATGGAATCACGTTCGTTCAGAGGACAATCCAGCAGATCTCCCTAGCCGCGGCCTGAGTGCGCAGGAACTGGTATACAAGGATTTGTGCTGGCGCGGCCCACCATGGCTACGGGAACCACAAGAGTCCTGGCAGCGAGCGACACCACTCCCACTATACACTACCTTGGAGAAGCGGGTAGTGAAGGTCCACGTTGCGATCGCTAAGCCAGCCAACGAGATACTATCTCGTTTTTCCAATCTGGCACGTGCCTTACGAGTGATAGCATATGTGATCCGCTTCGGCAGAAGATGTCGTAAACTCCCAAACGATTACTCCGGGGAGGTGACCTCTAGCGAGATCAATCAAGTACTCCAGGCGTTGATCCGAGTCACTCAGCGTGATTACTTTCCGACGGAAGATCGGTGTCTACAGCAGAAGAAATCTCTGCCCACGTCTAGCACCATTCTCAATTTGAATCCTTTCATTGACGCATCAGGTGTGATCCGAGCATGTGCGTGCAACAAGCAGCGGCCCTTAGTTACGATGAGCGTAACCCCATTCTGTTGCCAGTAGTAAGTCCATTGTCCCGGCTGTTGGTGCTTTTCACGCATCAGATCTCTCTCCATGGGGCAGCCAACCGGTAGTCCGTCTCATCCGACAGAGATACTGGATTCCAAGACTGCGGAATCTAGTAAAATCGGTGATCAATTCATGCAAAGTCTGTGTGATTTACAAAAGAAGGCTGCAATCACAGCTAATGGGCACCCTTCCGGCCCAGCGAACTACTTTCGCACGTCCTTTCACGACCACCGGGATAGATTTCGCAGGTCCTTTCGACATCAAGAGTTTCACCGGCCGCGCTTGCCGCATATCAAAGGGATATGTGTGTGTCTTTGTTTGCTTTTCCACCAAAGCCATTCACCTTGAAGCAACGTCGGATTTGAGTACCGAAGCATTTCTGGCAGCATTCGCTCGCTTTGTATCGAGGCGAGGGTGTCCCCAGCAAGTGCAGTCCGACAACGGAAAAAACTTCGTCGGTGCATCCAGAGTGCTTGAAAAAGATTTCCTAAGTTCTACCCAGCAGAAAATATTATCCCACTACAGCCATCAGAATCTGTCCTGGCATTTCATCCCTCCCGGGGCACCACACATGGGAGGGTTGTGGGAGGCGGGAGTTAAGAGTTTTAAAACTCTGTTCTACAAGGCCACCTCCAACCAAAGGTATACTTTTGAAGAGTTCTCTACGCTGCTGGCTAAGGTAGAGGCGTGTTTGAACTCGCGGCCGATTTCTCCTATGTCTGAAGACCCCACCGACTCTTTAGCTTTGACCCCAGGCCATTTCCTAGTGGGCGGTCCATTGCTATCCGTGACGGAACCTGAAATCAAGGATCAGGTACCGTCTATCATTAACCGGCGGCAGCGTCTGAAGGCCGTGAGTCAGCATTTCTGCACCCGATGGAAAGACGAGTATCTGAAGGAGCTACATAAGCGCAATAAGTGGCGATTCCCTTCTAAAAACCTTGAAGTGGGCGATCTGGTGGTACTCAAAGACGACAATCTTCCATTCGTCAATCTAGATCCCATTTCCATGGCTCCGAGACCGCGTTCAGTACAGGCATCGAAAGAGGAGCGCAGATGTTCGCGAGGAACTGAGTCCTTCCTGAAGCAATGCCGCCGCTTCTTGCGGCTGAATGTGGAGAAGAGGATGAGGGCAGTGCATGCGAATAATTACTGCGCCAATTGCCTGGCCCACCAACATTCCGGAGGAAGCTGCTTAAGCGGTGATAAGTGCCGAATATGTGAGGAGGATCACCACACGCTGCTCCACTTCCATGAGCAGCTCCGTCGTACGGCGAGTCACCCCTGAGTCCTCCAGACGAAGGGTCGCACCAACGCCAGCCTCCGATCCAAAACTGACCTTGACCACACTGCGGCAGCACCGCAATCCGCATCTGATGCCCACGGCGATGGTGCGTCTTGAGACGGGGGGAAAAACCTTCGACGTGAAGGCCCTGGTGGACCCTTGTTCTGCGGTATCGTCGATGGCGACGTCACTGGCCACGGCCTTTAAGTTGACAGCCGTCAATATAGGGGCAGAGAAAGCGGTGGCAGCAGTGATCCGGTCCCCAATCAGTGAAGGATGGCGATTGGAGGCGATCCTGAAGGTGGTCGATGGCTTGTGCTGCCGCACTCCAAGCGCTCCGGTGGACCCGCAGATCGCCAAAAAGTTCGAGGGCATCGTCCTGGCGGATGATACGTTCTACCGACCGTCGTCAGTGTCTTTGGTCCTGGGCGCGGATGTGATCACGGAGGTCATGTTGGAGGGGAGTCTACCCGGGGTTGGCGGGCGCCCAATTGCGATGCGCACAGTCTTTGCATGGACCCTGTCCGGAGCGTGCCATTAGACTGCCTGGGTCTTGCACTCCTGCAAGGGGGGAGCATGTTTATGCTTAACCGGGCAACACAAGGGTTAAAGTAGGCGGAAGCTTTCACCTCGCGCCGCTCTCCCGATGATGCCCATCGCTCTCCCCACAAAAGAACTCCCCACACTTCGCTCCAAGCGTGGCTTGGTGCCCTGCTCTTAAGTAAGCTAGAGTTAGTTGAATTATATACCTGAATATATATACAAGTGAAGTGAAATTTCTCTGCGTGTCAACATTTTACTGGGAGGAAAAGAGGAAAAAGGGAAAACTCATCTAGCTGCCCCAAACCAGAAGGAAGTTCGACCCCCCTACAAAAACAATGAGTTTATCGACTTGTCTAGTTGTTTCTTCTTTATGCATGTGTGGTATTCTGTAATTTTTTGTGTATACTGGCTGGTTGTCATTCAATCTTAGTTCTTGTTTATAAAAGTTATTTGTAGTAATCGGTTCGTTTTCTAAACCAAATATATCTGTATACTTGGTGCAAAGCTCTTCTAGTACGTTTTTGAACATAGGTGGGAAGTTTGGCTTCAGTTTTTGCATTACTGATTGGCTTCTTTGGTCATCAGTTGTCTGTACAATTTCGTAATTCTTTAATGATTCATATTTTATGTTTTTTAAATTTAAAATTTTTACACTTTTTGTTGTGTTTAAAATTCGGACAAATGTTTTGTTCGGGCTTGAGATCGAATTTCCAATAAATATTCCATTTTCGACCTCTTGATTTAAGATGACGATATTTGAGTTTTCATTTGGAATATTTATTTGTCGGACTACTTCAGATCTTGCTGGGAGAGTTGTGGTATTGCTGTCACAAGTGTGTAATATTGGGATATTTATTGCAAAATTTAAATTATTTGGTCTTAATATTAGCAAATCGTTTGGTTCACTGAAATCTAATTGGCAATTGAATGTTTTGAAGAAATCTAGTCCTAAAATTCCATCAAATGGAATTGGGAAACTTTCGTCTACTATATGGAAATTGTGTGGAATTATGAATTCATTTTGTCTTAGTTCTATAAGGGTTAGACCTTTGGAAGTAATTGAACCTTCACCAATTCCTGATATTTCAATTGTGTTTGAAGTATCTATATGCTCAAAAGGATCTGTTTTTATACCATACACCCATAGGGTGAAATGGTATATTAAAGTCGCTAAAATGTATGTAACAGGCAGAAGGAAGCTTTTCCGACCCCATAAAGTATATATATTCTTGATCAGCATCAACAGCCGAGACGATCTAGCCATGTCCGTCTGTCCGTCTGTCCGTCCGTCCGTCCGTCCGTCTGTATGAACACCTAGATCTCGGAGACTATAAGAGCTAGAGCCACCAAATTTGGTATGTAGACTCGTGTCATATGTACGCTTATCGAGTTTGTTTCAAATTTTTGCCACGCCCCCTACCGCCCCCGCAAATGATATAAAACCGATTTTCTTCAACACCATAGCAACTAGAGACACAAAATTTGGTATGTATATTTGCTTAGTAAACGCGCACATTTTGTATTTATAAAAAATTTGCCACGCCCCCTACCGCCCCCGCAAATCAAATAAAACCGATTTTCTCAAAAACTATTTTAGCTAGAGACACCATAGTTGGTATGTATATTTGCTTAGTAATTGCGCACATTTTTAATGTGTAAAGATTTTGCCACGCCCCTTTCCGCCCCCGTAATTTGAAAAAACTCGATTATCTCCCGTAATTTTTTACCTTGTGCAATCAAATTTAGCACACTTAAATTTGATACTAATATCCAGCAAAACACCAAATTTGATCAAAATCGGAATAAAAATAGCCAAGTTATGCATATAAACGTTTTTCCATATGGCCGGAAGTGGCCGTTGGCTGGTGGGGGCGCTAGGGTGCTCGAATGTTTGAGTGAGCGAAATACTAAGATATGCTTCTAAAAAGCATGCAAACAGATTTTTTTAAAAATACGAAAATGCATTGGTTATTATAAATTTAAAATATTTGTTTTACTGGTGTATGGTATATCCAAGTCGGCGAGACGACTTACTTACTTCATTTCTTTTATTATTGATACGTCTGCACCTGTATCCAACAAGAAGGTATAGATATTGTTTGTATTTTCGTTTTTAATTTTGATGAAAATGCTTAGGCTAAGATTGAATGTGTATACATTTACAGTTTCTTCTGAATATCTGCAGGGATCTATTGGTTTTCCGAATTACTTTGAGCAAGTCGTACATTACCATTTCCGTTGTTGGAGCTACCTCGGTTGGAATTACCTCGGTTCGAGCTGTTTCGGTTGAAATTATTTCTTCCTCGGTTGTTGTACCGTGAGTTACCACGATATCCACCGGTATTATTATTATTCCTATAACCGTTGTTTTGGTAATTACCTCTACCTCGGTAATTATTTTGTCCATTTCTATTGTATTGACGGTAGTGCATGACAGGAATCGCTTGTCCTGTTTCTGCGAACTTTGTTGTTAGTTCGTTCATGTCACGGAAAATACCTGCTTTTAGTACGTTACGTACTTGATTGTTTATGCAGTTCTTTGTTATTGCCTCTGTAGCGACTGAAAGTGTATACTTTTTAGCTAGTACGACAGATGTGCCATTGTGTATAAAGGCACCTTCCAGAGATTCAGTAAGCTTTTCAATCTCTTGGGCATACTGACTTGCTGTTTTGTTCCTCTGGGGTAGGTTTTTGATTTTTGCTTTTCTTTTTTGATTTTCTTGTGTGACCTTTTAATTTTGATTTTATTAGGCACACTGCTGTTTCCTCATGGTCGCCTTTTAGTGTATTTATCAAATTCAATGCGTCCATGAAACTCTGAAGGTTTTCTCTTCTGCCATCAAACTGTGGAATGAGGTTTGAGGCCATCTTTAAAAAATCAGTGACTGTTTGAGTCATTTTTGCGTTTCTTGGCGAAATGGCTGGTTTGTTAAGAGTTATTTTTGTTTGATCTAAACTCACTGATGGTTCTTCTTGATCCATCTCTTCTTCCGCCGTTAACTGGTTTTTGTCTTCCAGTGATATTGACATATCCAAATCAATTGTTTGTTTATATTCAATATTATATCTTTTTAACACGGATTTTGCCTTTTGTTTGCAATCATTATAGAATGCATTTGCGGCCGTTTTTCGTCCCGTAGTTAATTAATAAATCATCCCAATTAATCATATTTTGTTAAAAATGATTTACACTCTCTTTTTTTTTTTTAATTCCCTGAGAGATCAACTATCTCTATGGGTTGTTTTTTCGCTTTAGTCGATTGTACGCTTCTACTATCGATCTTTCTATCAAGTGGGCTATCCCCGATTTAAATTTTCTATTATTCACAATCCAATATTTGATTTCTTTATATTTTGGATTGGTCTCGCCTTTGTTAAAGAGAAAATCTAAGAATGGAACGTATTTGTTCAAATATTTAAGTTCTATTCGACCCATTTTTATACTGTATTTAGGCCCTCTGCTCTACTCTGATATTTTTTCTTAATTATTTTATTATGCATTGCATATAATTTCAAAGCCAGATTTAAGGCTACTAATATTAGGATAGCTAACAACAAAATCCCTATTTCTTCTAAATTTTCCTTGTCATCTACTATTTTAACGCAGTTAACCCATCTTCCTAGAAAAAATTTTTATTTTCTTGGTCGTTTAGACCTGTTTTCTATTTGTTTGACGGAGAGAAAAAAAAATTCTTTATGGATTCGATTGTTACATAATTTTACTTTTTTTTTTTATTTTTATAATTCAAAAATTTTGAAAGAGAGAAAAATTATCTCAACTGTGTTTCGCACAGTGAGCCAGAGACCTGGAAAAATTATAGAGTATGTGGTTGGCTCACAATTCAAGTATACATATCATTTGTTGTTTAGAAATTACAAAAAAAATCTGCAACCACATTGTTAGTAATAGCCTTGCCGAAAGTTAGTAGTTCGCAAGTTGCACTTTCGTGCTTCAACTTGCTATTTATCTTATAAGTATAATTATTAAATTAAAGGCAAGTTAAGGCTTGCGCATTTCTGCGGCCCCCTTGCGTTTCTTCGCTCTTTGGCGAAGTTCAGCTTATAAGATGTTAATACGCTCTATGCAGCGTTGTCGGTCTTCCTCCGTCTTCAGAGTGTCCAGTAAGTCTACTTCCAGCCTCTTCTGCTGGAGTAGCTTACGTACTTGGCCTCCTCTCTTAGTCTTCTTTGGCTTTGTAGATTTTGTGTTGCGGGCCCGGTACTCAGCTATTGTGAGTGGGCGTGGTCCATCGTTGGGATACAGCTCTAATACCTCTTCGAGGAGGGGTGCGTCCCTTTGTAGGTACGGTAGGTACAGCCGTCAGGCAATCCAAGTCCTCTGGATGTGACGGTTCGGTGCTAGTCATCAGCACTTGTTTTTTTTTTTCAATTGTTAATTTTTATTTTTGTGTGTGTGTGTGTATGTCCTTTTTTTTTGATTATTTTGTATTTATTTGATTTTTTTTTTTTTTTTTAATTCCTCTTTTTTTTATCCCATTAAGTAGAAATGGAAAGTACCTGCTGCGTTTGTGTAGCAGCATATATTTGGTATACTCAATAAGAAGCACATAACTATTCTTGTGTCTCCTTTTACTGGGAATCTTTCTTCAGTTTGTTCTGAGTATATAGTTCTTATTTGCACTAGAGTTAGCGAGCTTTGAGGGGAGTGGCTGTATTCACTTCTAAACACCTCAATTATGTTTTCTCTTAAGCCCGGGTTCCGTTTGGTAACTCTTTGAAAGTAGTTATCCATCGTTACCGTTTCTCATTTTCGTGCTTATATTTTTCTTTTTTTTTTTTTTTTTTTTTGTTTCTAACACACACACATACGTACACAAAATTTTCTCCTTGGTCCTCGATGTCCTTAGTACTGGGTCCTTCGATGTCCTTAGTCCTGGGTCTTCGATGTCCTTAGGCCTTGTCTTGGCCTATTGTCACGGTCGCCATGTAATGACAGGTTTCCACTTGGAGTTGAATTGAAGAAAGAACACGTCAAGCTTGGTTGGTGGTAATATTCAGATTGATTTTTATTCTACAAATATTCTTTGACTTAACCTATTGTTACATAGATATTCTTATGCTGTGACTTAAGCAACAGCTACAAAAGAGAGAGAGAGTGTCAGTACATACATACATATTATTTAGGGCACTTGCGTCAACGTGCTTGGTCAGCGTTTACACGCTGGCTTAACCCTAGCTCATGTTACGCCTGTGCATTGTTGCTTATGTGAATATATGTATGTGCATATATAAATGTACACACATATATGAACATGTTTAGCTGTTTATTTATGTGAGTATGTTTATGTGAATATACTAATGTATACACATAAACATATTCAAGTGCACACTTATATTTTATTGCGTACATATTTGATTGTTTATACTTGCAACAAAGTGTTACAAGTTGAGCTCTTTGCGTTGAATGATTTTTGGTATGGATATACTACACCATAAAGGCCGTGAAATGTGCATGGGGTGTTCTAGAGCGGCTATCTCAGGTCCCACAGCCATGACAGCTGCACTATTTTTACTAAAGCCGGTATCTTCGGTCCTGTGTCCGATAGCATGGCTACTCGAGCCGTGAAATCTTCATTAGTCGCTCTGAAGCATATATCGCTAGCGTTGTACGCAAAGCCTTGACTCCAACGACTGTGAAAAGTGCATTAGGTGTTCTAGAGCGGCCTTCTTAGGTCTTGTGACCGCTACCTTCACATCTGCAGCCATGAAAGCTGCATTATTTGTACTAGAGCCGGTATCTTCGGTTCTGTGTCCCATAGAATGGCTTCTCGAGCCGAGAAATCTTCACTATGCGCTCTGAAGCATATAACGCTAGAGCTGTGCGCAAAGCGTTTTCTCTAACAGGCGTTGTCTCTAACAGGCCCAAAGCCTTGACTCCATCGGACGTAAAATTCACGTGTCTGTCTCTTGTAATGACCGGTTTCCACTTGGAGTTGAATTGGAGAGAGAACACGTCAAGCTTGGTTGGTGGTAATATTCAGATTGATTTTTATTCTACAAATATTCTTTGACTTAACCTATTGATACATAGATATTCTTATGCTGCGACTTAAGCAACAGCTACAAAAGAAAGAGAGAGTGTCAGTACATACATACATATTATTTAGGGCACTTGCGTCATTGTGCTTGGTCAGCGTTTAGACGCTGGCTTAACCCTAGCTCATGTTACGCCTGTAAATGCACACACATATATGAATGTATACACATATTTGATTGTTTATACTTGCAACAAAGTGTTACAAGTTGAGCTCTTTGTGTTGAATGATTTTTGGTATGGATATACTACACCTACCCTTTTTTAGAAAATAACGTAATATTATGGAGTTATTTATTAATTACTAATAATGATAATAAATGATTGATTAATAGTAATATATGTATGTTTGTTAGAAAAATTGTTATATTTGTGTCTGGACAGACAAATTTTCTTTCTCAAAAATTTCGTTTTTTTTTTTTTTGAATGAAGTAGTTATAGTAGTTGAATCCAAAAAAAAATTTTATATATTTCTTTTCGTCTTTTTTTTTTTTTTTTTTTTAATTATTTTTGCAAATTTTTAACCTATCCTTATGAACTGTTTGTATCTTATTTTTATTATTCCTAATTTTTATATTGTTGTTTTTAGATATTTCTACAACTTCGAATGGTCCTATATAGGCTGAGTCAAGCTTATGACCAGCTTCGTTTTTTAAATAAACTTGGTCTCCTATGTCTAGTTTAAAATCTAATACTTCCTTATCGTTTATTTCTTTCTGTTTAATTTTATTTTTTTCTAAAAGTATTCGAGCTCTCTTATACGCGTTTTCTAGTCTAAATTTAACTTCCTTAGAATAATCTTCTATATTATATATAGGTTCTATTTTATCTACGCTATTAAATTGGATTGGTAAGTTATTCTGTCTTCCAAATACTAGTTCATGTGGACAATAATTATGAGTTACAGATGGTGTTGTGTTAAAACAATACACGAAATACTGTAACCTTACGTCCCAATCAGTTTTATCTACTGATATATATGATCGAATGTACTCATTGAATGTCCTATGACTTCTTTCAACGGTACCCAAGGTCTGGTGGTGGTGTGCAGTAGACGTAATGTTGTCTATTTTTAAATATTTGCACAAGTCATTTATTATTGAATTTTTGTATTCTGTTCCCATGTCCGTAATGAACGTCTTCATTGGACCGTACTTCAGAATGAATGATTCAAAAATAGCTTTCGAGATTGTTGTAGCGCTTTTCTTGGGAACTGGTATTGCTACTAGGTATTTCGTCAAGTCACATATTAGAGTGACTGCATATTCGTTACCATTTTCGGATTTTGGTAATGGACCAATGGTGTCTACTATTACCTTATCAAAAGCATGTATGGGGGTTTCTGTAATAACTAAGGGTGTTTTTATGTGCTTTGTTGTTTTTGACTTTAGGCATTTTTCACATTTATTAATGTAGTCTTTTACATGACGTGTCATGTTTTTCCAATAACATGTTTTCTTTTTACTTTGGCCAAAGTTTTTGTAATGCCTGTATGGCCACCCTGTATTGGATCATCATGGTATGTAGACAATATTGCTTCTTTATCTTTATCTTTTTCTATAATGGTCACCGGTTGGAGTAGCGCTACTCTTAATGTTTTCAATATTTTATTGCCCATTTCTTTAAAAGATTCTATTGAAAATGTTTCAAAGATCTTTTCACTCGGTGCCAATTTGAGTTGTTTGATTTCGAGTATACCGGTATCGGAGACCGAACCCAAGATACCGGCTCTAGTACAAATAATGCAGCTTTCATGGCTGTGGATGTCAAGGTAGCGGTCAGAGGACCTAAAATAGCCGCTCTAGAATACCTAATGCTTATTTCACGGCCGTTGGAGTCAAGACTTTGGGCACCGTACTAGTGATATATGCTTTAGAGCGCCTAATGAAGATTTAACGGCTTGATAAACCAAGGTATCGGAGACAGAACCCAAGATACCGGCTCTAGTACAAATAATGCAGCTTTCATGGCTGTGGATTTCATGCTAGCGGTCACAGGACCTAAAAATAGCCGCTCTAGAATTCCTAATGAACATTTCACGGCCGTTGGAGTCAAGACTTTTGGGCACAGGACTAGCGATATTTGCTTCAGAGCGCCTAATGAAGATTTCACGGCTCGAGAAGGCAAACTATCGTACACAGAACCCAAGATACCGACTCTCGTATAAATAATGCAGCTTTCATGGCTGTGGATTTCATGCTAGCGGTCACAGGACCTAAAAATAGCCGCTCTAGAATTCCTAATGAACATTTCACGGCCGTTGGAGTCAAGACTTTGGGCACAGGACTAGCGATATTTGCTTCAAAGCGCCTAATGAAGATTTCACGGTTCTAGAAGCTAAGTTATCGTACACAGAACCCAAGAAACCGGCTCTAGTACAAGTAATGCAGCTTTTATGGCAGTAGACGTCAAGGTAGTAGTCACAGTACCTAAAATAGCCGCTCAAGAATACCTAATGAACATTTTACGGCCGTTGGAGTCAAAACTTTGGGCATAGGACTAGCGATATTTGTTTTACAAGCCTTTGAAAAAAATTGACCTAAGTCTAGATTTTCATTGGTGTACAGATCTCTATCTCAACTCTTGCTATAACTTTCTTTCCATGTTTGAGGAAACATAGATCGTGTGTTATGCGCAAGGTCACTACTTTTCGTACTTCATCATTGCAGAGTACTTCATGTATTTTGGGCTTAGAAGCATCATTAGGTACGTGCCTAATTGTATTTTGATTTTTATCATCTGGCCAGAGATTATTTTGTCTACTTTGCTGCCTGGTAGTGACTTTCAGGACATTTGCTTTTGTGTTTTTTAGTTCCTGTATTGTAATGCGGGATAATGCATCCGCAACAAAATTATCTTTTCCCTTCAGATATTCTACTGTAAATTCATATTCCTCTAGATCAAGTCTCATTCTTGTTAATTTTGAACTCGGATGTTCAATGAAAGACGTTAGTATTTCATGAAGTTATTAAATGTTTATTTATTTATATATATATAGGCACTAGCACATAAACCAGTGACTAAAGGTTGTCGCAACCAACACATAAATTGGGTGGACTTCGGAGTGAGATTACAAAGGTAGCGATTGGGGGCCAAAGACACAGCGATGCACACCCGATGTAACTACAATTGGTATCTGATCTAACTAAGAATAATGCATTTCTTTTATAGTAAAAATAGAGAGCTCACCAGTGCATAGTTCGGCATAGTGTTAGGTCAGCAAAATACGTCTTTATTGCATAGGAGCTTAATTAACTAGGTCTTTATTGTTAACTGCTGACCATCTCACACCTACTTACTACTGATGAGCCATCGATATCTATAATCGGGTTACATACTAACTTGACATATATTTCTATATTATGATTGTCTTATTGTTATCTTATTTTATATAGTTTAAACACCAACATACTCCCGGCCGTTGAACACCTGTCCAACATCATCCAACGTTGACCGCAAAATTGCTGGGGGCTGGGTTTACTGCAGCAGGGGTCGGTATGGGATTGACGATCCTCACGGTTGTCTGATCTGGACCATTGTGTCTTTGGGGTTGTAAGCATCTTCTTATTCCATATACCATCACAAGAACCAATGGTATTGTTAGCGCTACGTAGGAGACGATAACATGGTGAGCCGGCTGGCTGAGGTCCTCTGGCAATTTCCAGTTTTGCTTAGTTTCCAGTTTTCCTTGAATGTTGCTTAATTCGTCGTAGCTAAGCTGCATCTTCGGGAATTGTGTTGTTGTTGGCGCTGCCTTTGTTGGGCCAATGCTGAAGATGCCAAATCGCACATATGACAATTTCATTGTGTCTGTCGTAGCTATACGGTGACCTGTTATTCGGATAGCAGAACTTCTTGCTGTACACGTCGGGTCTAGGGTTAACAATCCAGTCTTCTTGATAGTGACATCTTGGATGTTATCGTCACAGGTCACTGTGAGTTCAATTGGTCTGGTGGTGGCAAAAATCCACTGATTTTTGTGATACATGTCGTACCACACGAATGACCTGTTTGTGTGTTGTATTTGACACACTGATGATTTTGAGTTTTTGAATAACTGGAACTGCTCTTGAGAGCCCAATGTATTGACTTTGTTCTTTGTTGACAGCAATAATAGGAATTTGAATGTTCATCGTTACAATCCCATGAGTTCCAACTGCTGGAATGGGTACTAGGTTATACAGTTGTACTGTCTGCGTTGCCACTAATGGAAACATGACTTTAAATATCACATGATTGTTTGCGATTGTGCCTTGTGCCTTCATTAAGCCATATAATTGTAAGACGTCGTTATCTGGAACTGGCAAATCCAAACCAAACGGAAGATGTCTCTTTAGTTGGTTCAGATGTGCCCGAAGCTGGCCTGGTGATAGTAGTAATGGGCTTATTTTACTATGATGGGCATCCGTAAATACTCGGGAAATTTCGGTTTGAATTCGTTGCAAATTCCCTGCAATAACTGTCATCTGAGTAGTTAGAGTGATATACCATTGTAATGCCTTTACCGCATTATCCTGGACCTTAGTTATGTCGTTCATTTGGTGTTCCATTAGTTTCATCTGATTTTCAATTGTGGCTTCATCTCGCTTGATGATATTTATTGTTGAATCAATCACAGATGTCTGGTTTTGTAGCAATGTCAATAAATAGTCTTCATTTGATTTAACCTTTCTTATAGTGCCTGACATCTCTGTTGCATACTTTGAGTCCAGCACACCAAATAAGCCGTTCGCTATGTTCCCAATTATATCCAACGGCGATCGTCGTTGGCGTTCTATGTGAAGGAGATCATTTCCTGTTCGTAGCTCTGAGTTGACATGCTCGAAGTGTCTCTGCATTGCAGTGCATGCCTCTGGAACCTTCATTAACAAGCATATTTCTCCAACCTTAACTAATCCGTCTGAAAATGTCTTCAGGTCGGCCCAATATGGTTCGAGATCGTAAAATGCTACGATAGTCCAGTCAGATGTTGCCATTCTTCCTGTGCCAATACTTTCGTAGTATATGCCTGGTTTGGAGTTGAATCGAGTGATGTTGGTCCTTTGAGCAAATGCTATAGGAAGGAACAACAGCATTAGGCAGATCGTTATTGCCAATGGTGGCAGACCGGCTGATAAACGTCTTTTTGTCTTAGGTTCTGCAGTGTCCTCGATACCAGGATCTTCTTGGGCATTGGTTTCTGTGTCATTGGCTTCGATTTTGCGTTTCATTCCCGTCTCTCTAAGCAAGGGGGCCAATTTATGGATGGCACGCTTGTAGGTGCCTCTGGCTGTCTTAACGTCTACCACACGGACGTATCCATCCAAGCCCGGATACAATTTGATAATTCGTCCAATCGGCCACTGCAAGATTGGCACATTATCCTCCTTTAGAATTACCATCATGCCTTCTTTGACATTGTTATATGGTTTCTTCCATTTGGATGTACCCTGCAATTCCTGTAGGTACTCTTGAGACCATTGTGTCCAGAATGTATGCTTAAGCCTTTGCACTAATTCCCATTGCTCTGGAATGGATCGCTGTGTTACTGGCTCTGCATCAGGTTGAGCTACTAATGGTTCTCCGATCAATAGATGGCCTGGGGTTAGAGCTGTCAAGTCGTTAGGATCGTCTGAGTTTGGGGTTAACGGGCGAGAGTTCAGTACTGCTTCAACATTGACAATAATGGTAGACAGTTGTTCAAACGTTAAATTTGCTGTCGATACGTTTTTCAATAGTAAATGCTTAGCGGATTTCACTGCTGCTTCCCATAATCCTCCGAAATGTGGAGACCGTGGTGGTATGAACTTAAATTGCACTCCTTTTTTGTTGCAAAACGCCTTAATCGTATCTGCTGCCTTTTCTGAGTGTATAGTATCATTCAGCTCCTTCAGTTGGTTGTTTGCTCCAACAAAGTTTGTTGCATTGTCGCAGTACAATGTCTGACATCTTCCTCTGCGTCCAATGAAGCGCTGAAGCGCACCTACGAATGAGGAGGTGGACAGGTCTCCGACCAACTCCAGGTGGACTGCCTTGGTTGCAAAGCATACAAATACTGCAATGTAAGCCTTGTCGGGACGTTTTCCTCGAACCTTATGGTGGATCCAGAATGGTCCACAATAGTCTACTCCGGCGTTGAGAAAGGGTCTATTTTGAGATACCCGGTGCTCAGGTAAGTCGCCCATGACTTGTTTAAAGAACTGAGGCCGGTACTTGGTGCATGTTACGCAGCCCCGGACCATCGGCTTCACCTTAATGATGTGGTACTGTTGCCTAGCTATTCCGCGTAGTGCCTCATGTCCACAATGAAGATTCTCTTCATGAAGTTTCCGTAGTAGCATTTTTACCACCGGATCATTATACGGCAAGATATATGGATTCCTTGTTTCCGTTGATACTGGTGCTTGTTGTAGCCGAGTTGCTACTCGTATGATTGAATGTTCATCCAGTATTAGTGGCAATGTTGCCACCGTGCTTTTGCGATCTAGCGGTTGATCAGGTCGTTTCTTTAAGTGCCGTGATTCATATGCAAATCCTGTTTCTTGAATTTGTTTAATGATCACTCTCCGTGCTTGGTCCAACTCTTCCAACTCTAACTGAGCCGTTGGTTTCCTGTTCTGCTTGTGACAAAACCGTAGCACAAACGCCACTATTCGCTGTAGCCGGTAAAACGAATTTCTGTGATTTACCGTATATATCCATTCACTCTTGTTGTTTGCCGTGGCAGTCACCATGCTGAATACCTTGGTTTTCTTCTCAGCGGTATCAATCGTGTGCTCTGTAGGCTTAAATGGTGCTGGCCAGCCACGTTGTGGTCCATGCAAGAATAGTGGTCCATATAACCATAATGTATGTGTGCTAAGCTGGGCTGCTGATATGCCTCGAGACAGAACATCAGCTGCGTTGAGCGCTGATGACACATGACGCCATTGCCTTGGATGTGATACCGCATGTATTTTGGTCAACCGATTAGCCACAAACGTGTGGAAATGTGATGCCCGTGAATTAAATCCAAGAGAGTACTACTGTTGAATCTGACCAGAGAAATGATTCCACACCTTCTGATCCGAATTGGAGATCCTGTCGAACTCTATCCGTGAGTTCAGCTCCAAGTACAGCTGCACATAGTTCCAGCCGGGGCAGTGTTTGTTTTTCCAGGGGAGCCACTCTCCGACTTGGCGCACAACAATCTGACCGAAATTTGGCCATTTTTATAGGTTGATCGGACATAAACTGCCGCACCATACGCCTTTTCTGATGCATCAACAAATGTATGCAATTCCTTTGTAGTGGGGACCTTGCCCTCAAAAATATGCCTTGGAATTTTCATGTGGTTTAGTGCCTGTACATCCTCTCGGTAAGCTTCCAATTGCTTCTCCAAATACGGCGGTAGGTCCTCATCCATCTCAATTCGTTCGGTAGCAACATGTTGAAGAAACATTTTCGCTCTTACCACTACCGGTGCGAATAGTCCTAGAGGATCGAAGATTTGGCCTACTTCAGATAGCACCACTCGTCTGGTTATTCCTTTTGTATGTCTTTGAGCCTTTCCACATAATTGGTCTTCTTTGGGTGCCCATATGATTCCCAATGTTTTGACACTTGTTTGTTCCAGTGTGTCACCGAGATTGATGTCAGCAATCGTATCCTCCTTTGGAATTTCTTTTAGAAGTTGACTGCTATTTGAACACCACTTCCGTAAGTTGAAACCCTTAGGTCTCAAGATTTCTAGCAGCTCGTGTCTTATTTGCAGGGCTTCTGGTAAACTATCTGCCCCTGTAAGACAATCATCAACATAAAAGTCATTTTTTAATGCCAATGCTCCAGACGACAAATTTTCCATGTTTTTAAGCGCCAAATATTCCAGACACTTTGTCGCTAAATATGGGGCTGATGTTGTTCCATAAGTCACCGTTTTTAAACGATAAAACTTCAGTTCTTGACTTGGATCCTCTCTCCACACAATCATCTGATTGAATTGATCGGCAGGGTTTATCCAAACTTGACGATACATTTTTTCAATGTCCGCAGTGAACACATATTTGTGTGTCCTGAACCGCAGTAGAATTGAGTAGAGTTGACTCTGTACAACTGGTCCTGGATATAAAATATCGTTCAGTGATTTTCCTGATGACGTTTTGGATGATGCATCAAACACTACTCTTAGCTTGGTGGTGGTACTTTCGGGCTTTAGTATACAGTGATGTGGAATAAGTAATGGTTCTTGGGTATTTGCTCCACCATTACCTGCTTCATATGTCCAAGCTGTTCATATTCTGACATAAATTTCACATACTCCTTTTTTATGTCATGGCTCAATCGCCGCTCTAACGACATGAATCTTCTTATGGCTACTTCCCGAGATTCTCCAAGGGATGAAGCTTCTTCAGCAAATGGAAGCTTTACAATTAGTCTATTGTCAGCCGCCGTGTGTAGGTTATCGAGGAAGAATTTTTCACAATACTCTTCCTCTGGACTCCTATACCTTTTTATTGGCTCTAGTGTGTCTAGCTGCCAAAATCTTTCTAGAGATTCCTCTGGATTAGTTATGCCTACCATACATGTGATAGAAGCTGACGTTGACATATTAATTCTGCCAGCAACAATCCATCCCAATTCTGAATTTTGTAATGTTGGACGGTTTCGATTTCCCAGTCTTCTTTCTGGTAGCACTATAGCATAGTGATCATCAGCTCCCAACAGCATATCAATTTTTCCTGGTTTATCAAATGTTGGGTCCGCTAATTGAATGTCGTTTGGTAATGTGACTTTCTCAGTTATCTGTTCTGTGGGTTGGTCACCTATTATGTGTGGCAATACAAATGCCCCAACTAGCATTGCGAACTTGTTGTATCTTGACCTTACAACCAAGCTTACTCGCGCCTTGCTTGTCTGTAGTTGACCACCCACTCCATTTATGTGCACATGAGTCTCGTTAATTTTTAACGATAACTTCTTTACCAGTCTCTATGAGACGAGATTTACTTGTGAGCCGCTATCCAAGAGTGCTCGAAATTCTCCTTTCCTTTCATTCATCCCTTTTACCACTTCCTTGTCCGTTGCCAACAGAGTGTATTTTTCTGCCAATTCCATATGCAGACGCTGCAGAAGCAGATGTAGCCATTTGGTTGCCTGTTTCTAAATGCAACATTGTGTTATGTTTTTTATCGCATTTGAAGCATCCCCTCCATGAGCAATTTTTGGCCATATGGTCTGGCTTAAAGCAATTGACACACAATTTGTGTCTCTGCACCCAATTTAGCCGCTCTGCTGCGGATTTGATTTTAAACCTTTCACATTGGAAGAGTTTGTGTTTTGATTTCTCACAGAAAGCACACAAGGTACTGTTTGTCCCAGATGCTGTTGCGCATGTCTTCCTTGGATTTAGTTTTTCAATGCTGCGATTTTCGTTTCTTGGTTTCCCAATCGCCTCTAATGTTAGGAAGCGCTGTTCCAAGAATGATAGGAAATCCTTTACTTCCTGTAGATCCCTTGTGTTTGAAAGAGATTGCTCATATAGTGCGTGGTTGAATCTATCCAATTTTCTTGTCATATGAAACATTATGACAGCATCTGACGATTCCATATTGACGCCTACATTTTTTAACGCTTGCAATGATTCAAAGATGTTATCATGCAAATTCTTTATCGAAGCTGCGTCATTTCCCACATTTGGGTGATCAAACAGCTTTGTCAGTATGGCTGTTACTAGAACTCGTTTGTTGTTAAACCGATCCTGCAACACTGACCAAGCAGTGTTATAATTGGCTTCTGTTAATTCCAGGTGCCGTATCAATCTCTCTGCTTCTCCAGAAAGGTTTGATTTTAAGTACCACATTTTCTCTATTGTGGATACATTTGACTCATGAACCACCTTTTTATAGAAGTCATGAAATTGTTGCCATTTCAGATAATCCCCATCAAATTTTGGAATGGGAATTTTGGGTAGTTGCAATGATTGTATTGATTGCACTACAGGCGCTGATTGTATCTCTACATTTTCTGCTGGTGCCACACAGAATTTCAGCAATGTATTTTCTGCAGCCACAAACGTAGCTATATTATATCCGACTTCGGCTGGATTGTCAGTTAGCCGATGAATCTCATAATGGATTTCTTCAATTTGCATCCATAATTTGTCGACTACCGATTTATAATTCATTTTTTTCCTCAGGCACTATTTGTCTTAATGTCCTGGACAATGAATCCAACAGCGCACCTTGCTTGCGAAGCAGTGGTTTGATCATGACTCGCTCTTCCTCTCTTTGACGAGCTTGCCTCTCTAATTTTATCTTTGCCAAGTGGTCCTTCCACTCTTCCTCAGTATTAGTTACCACCGCCTTCATTCTGGTGAAATAGTCCGTTACAAAGTAGTCATCTTCTGTTGGCACGTTATTTAATTTGTCCATTAGCTCCTGATGACTTTTTTCGAAGTTCTCCCACATGTATTCCAGGAGCTCAAGTTTCTCCTCAAAATAGGCAGGCTTCGTTTTCCTGGCGATAGAATCCTTTTTGGTATTCCGAATGAAGGCCTGAATTGCTTCTCCGCGTTCTGTCTGCTGATTATAGAACTCCTCCATGTTCTTTTATATTCTTATTTACTTGCTTATTTATACTAGTACTTGACCCGATGGGAGTTTATTTATTTTCTCAAAGACAGGGAACGCTCCGACTCGTTCCTTAAATTGGTCAAGTGTAGTACAAATAAGAATAAGAACTAAATAGAAGTCGCCTTTTGTTTAGTTTTTTTTTTTTTAACAATAGTTAATTTTATTTCCAATATTCGTATTCTTTTTACACAGATATACGCCACGACAGTGAAACCAATTTTTTGAGTTTCTTTTATTTGTTAAAAATTGCTGACTGATGCCAAATTATGGTACTCGTATGTACTACCTGGGTTTAGCTAGGTCAGAGATTGCTGACGCCAATTTAAAATTTCTTTTTTTTTTTTTGTTTATTTTTTATGCAACAGAGTTGAAGAGTCGGGACCCCAGATTGATGTGGAATGTTCACCAATTTGTGCCCTCGCTTAGGATTGTACTGCGTCCTAAGCGTGCAAAGAAAGTAGTCGCCTAGTTGACAATTTCCTTGTTGTTGAGAGATTGGTCGCCTGAGTTGACCAAATCTTCTCACTTGATGACGGTTTCACCAAGTCTGTTAATCTTTCAACTTGGAGCCGCCAGTGTCGGGGTCACCAAAATGTTCAATGAAAGACGTTAGTATTTCATGAAGTTATTAAATGTTTATTTATTTATATATATATAGGCACTAGCACATAAACCAGTGACTAAAGGTTGTCGCAACCAACACATAAATTGGGTGGACTTCGGAGTGAGATTACAAAGGTAGAGATTGGGGGCCAAAGACACAGCGATGCACACCCGATGTAACTACAATTGGTATCTGATCTAACTAAGAATAATGCATTTCTTTTATAGTAAAAATAGAGAGCTCACCAGTGCATAGTTCGACATAGTGTTAGGTCAGCAAAATACGTCTTTATTGCATAGCAGCTTAATTAACTAGGTCTTTATTGTTAACTGCTGACCATCTCACACCTACTTACAACTGATGAGCCATCGATATCTATAATCGGGTTACATACTAACTTGACATATATTTCTATATTATGATTGTCTTATTGTTATCTTATTTTATATAGTTTAAACACCAACATCGGATTTATCATAGAAAATAAATACGTTAGGGGTCTGTGGTCTGTTTTGACTCTGAAATGTCTGCCATATATATATGGGCGAAAGTGTGTAATGGCCCAGTGTATCGCAGCTAGTTCTTGCTCAGTAGTACTTTTATTACTTTCACCTTTAGTAAACGAACGGGATGCGTAAGCTACTGGCAACTGCTTATCGCCATAAGTTTGAGTTAGTGCTGCTCCACATGCATATTTGCTAGCATCTGTTATTATGCAAAACTCTTTGCTAAAATCTGGATACTGCAGCAGTGTGGGTTCTATTAGGGCTTTTTTCAGATATTAAAATCCTTTTTGGCATTCTTCAGACCAAACAAATTCTACTTTTTTCTTACACAGTTGTGTTATCGGACGTGCATGTTCTGCGAAATTTTTAATAAAACGTCTGTAATAGTTGCAAAAAGCTACGAATCTTCTAGCACTATCAGCATCTGTTGGTACTGGGTATTTTTCAATGACGTCATATTTGGTGTCATCTGGCAATATTCCTTTGTCGGTACACTTGTGACACAAGAATGTCACTTCGTGCATGAAGAATGAACATTTCTCTGGATGCAGTTTTAGGTTGTGTTTTCTGCATATGTCAAAAATATCCTTTAGATTTTTGAGCATGTGTTTCTCCGAACAGCCGATGACTATTAAGTCATCCATGTAAAGGAATGCTTGTGACGGATTTAATCCAGAGAAAGCAATTGTCATCATTCTTTGAAAGGAATTTGGTGCTATTTTCAGACCATACGGTAGTCTAGTAAACTGTTCGCTCACTCAAGCATTCGAGCACCCTAGCGCCCCCACCAGCCAACGGCCACTTCCGGCCATATGGAAAAACGTTTATATGCATAACTTGGCTATTTTTAGTCCGATTTTGATCAAATTTGGTATTTTGCTTGATATTAGTATCAAATTTAATTTGATTGCACAAGGTAGAAAATTACGGGAGATAATCGAGTTTTTTCAAATTACGGTGGCGGAGGGGGGCGTGGCAAAATCTTTACACATCAAAACTGTGCGCAATTACTAAGCAAATATTTATACCAACTATGGGGTCTCTAGCTAAAATAGGTTTTGAGAAAATCGGTTTTATTTGATTTGCGGGGGCGGTAGGGGGCGTGGCAAAATTTTTATAAATACAAAATGTGCTCGTTTACTAAGCAAATATACATACCAAATTTTGTGTCTCTAGTTGCTATGGTGTTTAAGAAAATTGGTTTTATATCATTTGCGGGGGCGGTAGGGGGCGTGGCAAACATTTGAAACAAACTCGATAAGCGTACATATGACACGAGTCTACATACCAAATTTGGTGGCTCTAGCTCTTATAGTCTCCGAGATCTAGGTGTTCATACAGACGGACAGACGGACAGACGGACAGACGGACGGACGGACGGACGGACGGACAGACGGACATGGCTAGATCGTCTCGGCTGTTGATGCTGATCAAGAATATATATACTTTATGGGGTCGGAAAAGCTTCCTTCTGCCTGTTACATACATTTTAGCGACTTTAATATACCATTTCACCCTATGGGTGTATGGTATAAAAAATCTCCAACCACATTGTTAGTAATAGCCTTGCGGAAAGTTAGTAGTTTGCAAGTTGCACTTTCGTGCTTCAACTTGCTATTTATCTTATAAGTATAATTATTAAATTAAAGGCAAGTTAAGGCTTGCGCATTTCTGCGGCCCCCTTGCGTTTCTTCGCTCTTTGGCGAAGTTCAGCTTTTAATATGTTAATACGCTCTATGCAGCGTTGTCGGTCTTCCTCCGTCTTCAGAGTATCCAGTAAGTCTACTTCCAGCCTCTTCTGCTGAAGTAGCTTACGTACTCGGCCTCCTCTCTTAGTCTTCTTTGGCTGTGTAGATTTTGTGTTGCGGGCCCGGTACTCATAGAAATGCAAAGTACCTGCTGCGTTTGTGTAGCAGCATATATTTGGTATACTCAATAAGAAGCACATTACTATTCTTGTGTCTCCTTTTACTGGGAATCTTTCTTCAGTTTGTTCTAAGTATATAGTTCTTATTTGCACTAGAGTTAGCGAGCTTTGAGGGGAGTGGCTGTATTCACTTCTAAACACCTCAATTATGTTTTCTCTTAAGCCCGGGTTCCGTTTGGTAACTCTTTGAAAGTAGTTATCCATCGTTACCGTTTCTCATTTTCGTGCTTATATTTTCCCCATTTTTTTTTTAAAAACACACACACATACGTACACAAAATTTTCTCCTTGGTCCTCGATGTCCTTAGTCCTGGGTCCTTCGATGTCCTTAGTCCTGGGTCTTCGATGTCCTTAGGCCTTGTCTTGGCCTATTGTCACGGTCGCCATGTAATGACCGGTTTCCACTTGGAGTTGAATTGGAGAGAGAACACGTCAAGCTTGGTTGGTGGTAATATTCAGATTGACTTTTATTCTACAAATATTCTTTGACTTAACCTATTGATACATAGATATTCTTATGCTGCGACTTAAGCAACAGCTACAAAAGAAAGAGAGAGTGTCAGTACATACATACATATTATTTAGGGCACTTGCGTCAACGTGCTTGGTCAGCGTTTAGACGCTGGCTTAACCCTAGCTCATCTTTTAGTTTTTTTTAAATTTAAAATTTTTACACTTTTTCTTGTGTTTAAAATTCGGACAAATGTTTTGTTCGGACTTGAGATCGAATTTCCAATAAATATTCCATTTTCGACCTCTTGATTTAAGATGACGATATTTGAGTTTTCATTTGGAATATTTATTTGTCGGACTACTTCAGGTCTTGCTGGGAGAATTGTGGTATTGCTGTCACAAGTGTGTAATATTGGGATATTTATTGCAAAATTTAAATTATTTGGTCTTAATATTAGCAAATCGTTTGGTTCACTGAAATCTAATTGGCAATTGAATGTTTTGAAGAAATCTAGTCCTAAAATTCCATCAAATGGAATTGGGAAACTTTCGTCTACTATATGGAAATTGTGTGGAATTATGAATTCATTTTGTCTTAGTTCTATAAGGGTTAGACCTTTGGAAGTAATTGAACCTTCACCAATTCCTGATATTTCAATTGTGTTTGAAGTATCTATATGTTCAAAAGGATCTGTTTTTTCTTTTATTATTGATACGTCTGCACCTGTATCCAACAAGAAGGTATAGATATTGTTTGTATTTTCGTTTTTAATTTTGATGAAAATGCTTAGGCTAAGATTGAATGTGTATACATTTACAGTTTCTTCTGAATATCTGCAGGGATCTATTGGTTTTCCGAATTACTTTAAGTAAGTCGTACATTACCATTTCCGTTGTTGGAGCTACCTCGGTTGGAATTACCTCGGTTCGAGCTGTTTCGGTTGAAATTATTTCTTCCTCGGTTGTTGTACCGTGAGTTACCATGATATCCACCGGTATTATTATTATTGTTCCTATAACCGTTGTTTTGGTAATTACCTCTACCTCGGTAATTATTTTGTCCATTTCTATTGTATTGACGGTAGTGCATGACAGGAATCGCTTGTCCTGTTTCTGCTGTACTACTGTCTACGAACTTTGTTGTTAGTTCGTTCATGTCAAGGAAAATACCTGCTTTTAGATAGCTAACAACAATACCCCTATTTCTTCTAAATTTTCCTTGTGATCTATTATTTTAACACTGTTAACGACATTAGCCGTTGGGTGGTCTATTTTGGATTCTTGGGAACCCATCTTCCTAGCAAAACTTTTTATTTTCTTGGTCGTTTAGACCTGTTTTCTATCTGTTTGACGGAGAGAAAAAAAAAATCTTTTATGGATTCGATATTATAATATTATTATTTTTTTTTCTTTTTTAATTTAATTCAAAATTTTGAGAGAAAGAAAAATTATCTCAACTGTGTTTCGCACAGTGAGCCAGAGACCTGGAAAAATTATAGAGTATGTGGTTGGCTCACAATTCAAGTATACATATCATTTGTTGTTATTACAAAAAAATGAAGTAAGTAAGTCGTCTCGCCGACTTGGATATATCATACACAAGTAAAACAAATATGTTAAATTTATAATAACCAATGCATTTTCGTATTTTTAAAAAAATCTGTTTGCATGCTTTTTAGAAGCATATCTTAGTATTTCGCTCACTCAAGCATTCGAGCACCCTAGCGCCCCCACCAGCCAACGGCCACTTCCGGCCATATGGAAAAACGTTTATATGCATAACTTGGCTATTTTTAGTCCGATTTTGATCAAATTTGGTATTTTGCTTGATATTAGTATCAAATTTAATTTGATTGCACAAGGTAGAAAATTACGGGAGATAATCGAGTTTTTTCAAATTACGGTGGCGGAGGGGGGCGTGGCAAAATCTTTACACATCAAAACTGTGCGCAATTACTAAGCAAATATTTATACCAACTATGGGGTCTCTAGCTAAAATAGGTTTTGAGAAAATCGGTTTTATTTGATTTGCGGGGGCGGTAGGGGGCGTGGCAAAATTTTTATAAATACAAAATGTGCTCGTTTACTAAGCAAATATACATACCAAATTTTGTGTCTCTAGTTACTATGGTGTTTAAGAAAATTGGTTTTATATCATTTGCGGGGGCGGTAGGGGGCGTGGCAAACATTTGAAACAAACTCGATAAGCGTACATATGACACGAGTCTACATACCAAATTTGGTGGCTCTAGCTCTTATAGTCTCCGAGATCTAGGTGTTCATACAGACGGACGGACGGACAGACGGACGGACGGACGGACGGACGGACAGACGGACATGGCTAGATCGTCTCGGCTGTTGATGCTGATCAAGAATATATATACTTTATGGGGTCGGAAAAGCTTCCTTCTGCCTGTTACATACATTTTAGCGACTTTAATATACCATTTCACCCTATGGGTGTATGGTATAAAAAATCTCCAACCACATTGTTAGTAATAGCCTTGCGGAAAGTTAGTAGTTTGCAAGTTGCACTTTCGTGCTTCAACTTGCTATTTATCTTATAAGTATAATTATTAAATTAAAGGCAAGTTAAGGCTTGCGCATTTCTGCGGCCCCCTTGCGTTTCTTCGCTCTTTGGCGAAGTTCAGCTTTTAATATGTTAATACGCTCTATGCAGCGTTGTCGGTCTTCCTCCGTCTTCAGAGTATCCAGTAAGTCTACTTCCAGCCTCTTCTGCTGAAGTAGCTTACGTACTTGGCCTCCTCTCTTAGTCTTCTTTGGCTGTGTAGATTTTGTGTTGCGGGCCCGGTACTCATAGAAATGCAAAGTACCTGCTGCGTTTGTGTAGCAGCATATATTTGGTATACTCAATAAAAAGCACATTACTATTCTTGTGTCTCCTTTTACTGGGAATCTTTCTTCAGTTTGTTCTGAGTATATAGTTCTTATTTGCACTAGAGTTAGCGAGCTTTGAGGGGAGTGGCTGTATTCACTTCTAAACACCTCAATTATGTTTTCTCTTAAGCCCGGGTTCCGTTTGGTAACTCTTTGAAAGTAGTTATCCATCGTTACCGTTTCTCATTTTCGTGCTTATATTTTCCATTTTTTTTTTTTTTTAAACACACACACATACGTACACAAAATTTTCTCCTTGGTCCTCGATGTCCTTAGTCCTGGGTCCTTCGATGTCCTTAGTCCTGGGTCTTCGATGTCCTTAGGCCTTGTCTTGGCATATTGTCACGGTCGCCATGTAATGACCGGTTTCCACTTGGAGTTGAATTGGAGAGAGAACACGTCAAGCTTGGTTGGTGGTAATATTCAGATTGACTTTTATTCTACAAATATTCTTTGACTTAACCTATTGATACATAGATATTCTTATGCTGCGACTTAAGCAACAGCTACAAAAGAAAGAGAGAGTGTCAGTACATACATACATATTATTTAGGGCACTTGCGTCAACGTGCTTGGTCAGCGTTTAGACGCTGGCTTAACCCTAGCTCATGTTACGCCTGTGCATTGGTGCATCCGGTATCTTCGGTCTTGCGTCCGATAGCATGGCGCCTCGAGCCGTGAAATCTTCACTAGGCGATCTGAAGCATATATCGCTAGCGCTGTGCGCAAAGCCTTAACTCCAACGGACATGAAATGTGCATTGGGTGTTCTGGAGCGGCTGACTCAGGTCCTACAGCCATGAAAGCTGCATTATTTGTACTAGACCCAGTATCTTCGGTCCTGCGTCCGATACCTTGGCTTCTTTGGCCGTTAAACCTTCATTCACGTGCCCAAAGCCTTGACTCCAATGGACGTAATATGTGAATTATGTGTTTTACAGCGTCTGTCTCAGGTTCTATAGTCATGAAAGCTGCATTAATTGTACTAGAGCCGGTATCTTCGTTCCTGTCTCCGATAGCATGGCTTTTCGATCCGTAAAACCTTCGTTCTAAGGCATATATCGCTAGCTCTGTGCCCAAAGAATTGACTTCAACTGACGTAAAATGTGCATTAAGTGTCTTACAGAGTCTGTCTCAGGTCCTAAAGCCATGAAAGCTGCATTTTTTGTACTAGAGCGGGTATCTTCGGTCCTGCGTCCGATAGCATGATGTCTCGAGCCGTAAAATCTTCATTAGGCGATCTGAAGCATATATCGCTAGCGCTGTGCGCAAAGCCTTAACTCCAACGACCGTGAAATGTGCATTGGGTGTTCTAGAGCGGCTGTATCAGGTCCTACAGTCATTAAAGCTGCATTATTTGTACGAGAGCCAGTATCTTTGGTCCTGTGTCCGATACCTTGCCTGCTCTAGCCGTTAAACCTTCATTCACGTGCCCATAGCCTTGACTCCAACGGACGTAATATGTGAATTATGTGTTTTACCGAGTCTGTCTCTGGTCCTACAGTCATGAAAGCTACATTATTTGTACTAGATTCGGTATCTTCGGTCCTGTGTCCAATAGAATGGCTTCTCGAGCCATGAAATCTTCACTAGGCGCTCTGAAGCAGATGTCGGTAGCGCTGTGCGCAAAGCATTAACTCAAACGACCGTGAAATGTGCATTGGGTGTTCTATAGCGGCTGTCTCAGGCCCTATAACCATGTAAGATGTATTATTTGTACTAGAGCCAATATCTTGGGTCCTGTGTACGATACCTTGGCTTCTCGATCCGTTAAACTTTTATTATGCGTTCTAAGGCAAATATCGCTAGCCCTGTGCCCAAAGCCTTGTGTGATATACGCCAAGACCGGGTTCCTTTTATAAAAATAATAATCCAAGATGAACACGTCAGTGTGCATGCATAGTCGTTTTCAGAATAATTCTTTATTCCAAATTATTATTTTGGTTAAGCTAAGTTTACATAAATATTCTTATGCTGCGACTTATGCGACAGCTACAAAAGAGAGGGAGAGTGTCAGTACATACATACATATTGTTGAAGCGCGTGCATCAAAGTGCTTGGTCAGCGTTCACACGCTGGCCTGGCTCTAGCTCATGTTACGCTTGTGCATACATTGCTTATGTGAATATATGTATGTGCATATACAAATGTACATACATATATGATCATGCTTAGCTGTAGATTTATGTGAATATGTTTATGTACATACATCAATGTATATATATAAACATATTCAAGTGCACAATTATATTTTAATGCGTATATGTTTAGTTGTTTATACTTGCAACTGAGTGTTACAAGTTGAGCTCATTGTACTGAATGATTATTTGTATGAATATACTATTTGTATAAATATACTAAATACTATTATAGTTATTATAAAAACCACGACCATTGCCTCTACCGCGATAATTATATTTGTTATTATAATTACCACGGTTTCTTTGGGTATAATAGATGGCATTATTTTGGAAGCTATCTGGGGATCCCGACTCTACTGAAAGAGTGGTAAATCTAGTGATTGCTTCT